>JAAGWO010001308.1:0-11894 GCA_013266205.1 Fusarium decemcellulare | reverse complement strand
TCCTCTAACTTAAGTTCTCCACTAGAATAATTTTGAACTTCTTTGATAATTGTATTTTAGGATATTCCCTACTATCAAAATTCTTGCTCGTGCAAAGATCTTAGGGCCACTGGTACACAAGAAGTCATAAAAGCTAGCAAAGTTCAAAAGAGCACTCTTTGTTTTCTTACTCTCCTGCCTCCTATTTGACACTAACATTAAACAAACTACTATGTACAGTATTGCCTAAAAGAAGCTCTCGGCTGTGCCAAAACCGCTCTCACCAGGGCGCGCAATGATGCGTGCGGTAATGAGCAGCGTGGAACTCATCTCTAGTAACACTAGATTTTTGCCACTGGGCCACGGCCATGATATCATCTATGATCTAAATTGGCTGATATATCTAATAGGAGGTGAAGGCATCTAAGGATAATAGATCTAACGAACCAAAGGTTCAGTCAATGCTGATTGGCTGGCCACGCGCGGCTAGGCTGTGACTGAGGAGATTACGATTTGAACATTCTTATCTTATCGATTATGACGTAATCTTATCAGCTGCTGAGTCATCTATGCCATCGCCTCGGCTCCCAGGTAGGTTACTTTAGAGGAATAAGTTCTTCTAATTTCTTCTCTTATTAGATCCTGAAAACAATCTATTTAACTTGAGTTTATAATTATTCTACGTATATTAACTTACTTGTGTTTTTTTCAATCACTTGAGCCAACACATCTGAAACTATTAGATGCAAGCCCCGTTTGTCTCATCTCAGCTGACAGTCTCAGTAAATCAGCTCCAGTCAGAATTGCCGCAAACTCCATATACCAACTTCTCTAACCCGTTGCAACAGCCTGACTATATAAAAATGGAAAATATCTAGTTTCTCCTTCACATAAATCGGTATTTGTAGAGGAGATAAATCGGCGCAATATTGTTCCGCGACGTAGCCTCTGAAGGTTCCAGGCACGCCAGGCTCCCACGAACAACCCCTGTCGGGGGGAAATCTAGGTTTGGCACGGAGTTGCCGATGCCATCTGGTTGGTGGAACGACCCGTATTATTGTTGATCCGCCTTGTTCCACTTCCTGTGCTACAGTGGCGTTGTCCGTCCAATAGCATCACTATATTCATTGGCTTCAGCCTTTTGTGCCGTGGCGTTCCTCTCCTTCTCGTCTCTCTTCATACCTACTTCATTATGTAGCGCGCATACACGAATACACAACTTCTGAGCCACCCGAGGCTCGTATACCCCCAAGATGGACCCTGGGTGGTCTCTCCATCCGCAGCCATCGTCTACGGACTACTCTCGCAGCCGAAACCCATTTCATACGCCCTCCTCTCAGAGTGCTGTAACAGCGCCTCAAACCCGTCTCGCTCTCCCGACAGTCCCTGCTGCTTGTCTTGCTTGTGTGAGTTGACACACGGCTGTCACTGAGCTGCCTTGCCAGATCTGTCAATCGCGACGGCACTGGTGAGAAAACTTGACCGAATCGCGGAGGCTAATGCGAATGTCAACACCTAGCGCAACAGGCACCTCAAGTGTGATGGCCAGCGGCCTTGTTCTCGCTGTGGCTCAGCCAACTTGGACTGTGTCTATGTCGCCTCTCGTCGCGGGTACAAGAGTACTCAACGACGGATAGCTGCTCAAAACGCCAAACGAGCTTCTGCCCACCATTCTTCATTGGCCGCCACCATCGCAACTAATCCCGCCAACAACCCATTAGCCTATTCAGCTGCCTTCAACACCCCTGTCTTCTCTGGCATCGGGCCCGCACCTCCTCCGTTCAGCTCTCAAACCGCGGCCTTTAGTGGCCTGCCAAAATTTGACTTCCAGACCTCGTTCAATGATGGCGTGTATTCTCTAGACATACCTCTCGAGTCGTCTATTCCACGCGTACTCTCCCATCAAGACCGATACATTGACTCGTTCTATCACCATGTATTTGCCGCTCACCCATTCGTCTTGCCCAAGACTTTTCTCTTTCTCATAGACAAGGACGTTTCATTCCAGACTCTCTTTGCTGCTATGCGATGGCTTGGTTCATTGTTCACCGAGCCTGGTGGCTCCGACGCCCTTCTCAAAGAAGCGCTACTCCTCGTCGATGACAGCATTGCCAAGAACGGTTTCCTGGTCCAGTCCATTCTACTCCTAATCATTGGTCTGGATGGCAAACGTCAGAGAAAAAAGGTCAAAAAGCTTATGACCAGAGCTCAGGACATCTCAATCGCTATCGGTCTCAACACCCGCCTGTTTGCATCACTCAACGGACAAGGGATCCCTGTACTCGAAGAGAGCTGGCGGAGAACATGGTGGGAGCTATTTATCGTCGATGCCTTGATTGCCGGTGTGCATCAAACCAGCAAATTTATCCTACATGATGTTCCGACTGATGTTGGTTTCCCGTGTGAAGAGTACCAATATCTCTTGGGTGTGAGTCTGACCCCCGCACCTTTGAAACCTCTGCTGACTGGGGCTAGTATATCCCCCAATCTGTAGATCCTGATGACAAAGACAATGCTGGCTTGTTTGATAATGGCCGAGAATTCTCGTCGTTCGTCTACCGCATCCAGTGTGGTTATATCCTCGGCACATTCCAGAAAGCACCTAGCAACTTGGCCCACGTCGAATGCCTTCTCGCAAACTGGAGGCTACGTATTCCTTTGTCCAAGCAAGATGCTCACTACGGGGATGGCCAGTTCGACGAGATGATGTTTCAGGCACACATGATGATGCATGCTATCTCCATCCTTCTACACCAGCCGCACTCGCAACTAGACCCATCCCCAACTCACTACATCAAGGCATGTGCCCCGAACACACCAGCCTTATCACCTCACGCCTTTAATCAAAACACGAAGCATACCATCCGGGCCGCCAACGAACTGAGCAAGCTGATCAAGTATCGTGTCCCTCTGCTGACACACACACATTTCTTTGCCTACATGGTGACGCTCTCGTCTACCATCCATCTTGCCACCTGGGCACTTGCATTCATATCCCACGACGATGACGGGCTCCGGCAAAGACTTCGTCTGAACATTGCTGCGCTGATAAAATACTCCGAGATCTGGCCCGCTGCACAACATCTGGGCGCCCAGGTCAAGGGTATTGCTAAACAGGTGTACTGGATGAAGAAGCAGCAGACCGAACCAGTCGAACAGGTTGGATCTGTGCCACCGGAGGGAAACAGCACTTCTGGCAGTACTACTCCGGGGACTACACACGCGACGTTGCCCAGTCACCCCAAATAGAATATCTGGCTATGACCCTGTTTTTCGTCGCAACATATACATAGAGGCATTGTGCTTTTCGATAACGTTCTGTCAAGCGGGTAGTTTGGGGTTATTGATATTACAAATAATTAAAATTTAGTAATTATCTCTGGATAAATTTGTGAATGTTGCCCCGTTGCGATAATAAAGTCGTGTATGAAAATTCTACTCAATCTATGCTAGTGATAAAAAGGCGTGTGGTTGGACGGATTCTTCCGGAAGCAAACTTGTTCTACTAACTGAGTCTTTGCATTGGAGAATCGGCATATATACATCCACACCACGTAAGACGAGCCTCTAGTGGCTGTGGAAGAAAGGAAACCTGGTCTATAATGCTGGATAGGTTTCTAGCAACTGAAGTCGATGCCGTGTCAAATCATTCCTCCTCATCAACTACCACACCCCATTCGTGATCCTCGTTTCTAAACATGATACCCCCCAGCCACCCCTTAATCACAGTACTATATATTCCATCTGCCCCTTCCCGAGTCATTGGAATATGTAAATCCTGGCCTTCAAAGCCAATAACGGATACCGGGGAAATGAAGTACTGTAACTGAACGTTAGTATACGAATGTTGGTATGAGGACATGTGGCTTACAGCAGTTCCCGACACAAAGGCTTCAAGGAACCTTCCATCTTCCCAAGCGGCTTTCAGGTCATGCATGGTGAACTTTTTCTCGACAACATCTAACTTATCCGACAACCTGCTCCGCGCCAGGTCGAGAACGGACTGTCTTGTAATGCCCTCCAAGATGATTTGGTCAGTCAATGGCGGAGTAATCAGCTCTTCTCGTCCTGTGGTAGGATTCTTGATGACCACGAAGAAGTTACTGGATCCGGCTTCAGTCACCTCACTGTCAGGCCCGAGAACCCATAGGATCTGATCGCAGCCCTTCTTTCGGCACTCGCCGAGAGAAAGAAAGCTTGGTCCGTAGTTTGCGCCAATCTTGGCATATCCAAATCCGCCTGGCCAGGCTCGGGCAGCACCATTCTCTGAAGTGAGGAGCCGGAGCCCGGGCTGCTTTGGGGGAGCGCCTGGAGGTGACTCGGAAGAAAAGTCAGGCCAAGCTACCATTAGAAGGATGATAGTGGCTTCACTAGGGATCTGAATGCCAATTTGACGACCGTTGCCAATCACTGCTGGGCGAAGATAAAGAAAGCTTCCTGGCTTGTCCCTGGGGAGCCATCCTGAGCATTACTGATTAATGACCGAGAAACCTCAACAATTATTGCGGCAAGGAGAGTTCTTACTTGGGAAATCAACTCGTACCAACGCCTTGATCAACTTGACAACTTCTTCCTCGTCAAAACCTGGGAGCGAAACACGCTTCGCACTCATCAAAAGTCTCTTGGCATTCCTCTCAGGTCGAAAGAGTCTCAACTTTCCATCGAAGCCACGGTAGACCTTCATGCCCTCGAAACACTGAGTTGCGTAGTGAAGGCAAGAAGCGGCGGGCGAGATTGAGATGTCGCCATATGGCTTGAGCTCCGGGGCCTCCCAGCCCTGGCCAAGGCTCCATCGGGCAATGACCATGTGGTCACAGCAGGCGTTTGCAGCCCAGAGCTCTGAAGAGCCGGGTGCGGGGATCGGGTTCAAGACATTTGTTCTTGTGAAGACGAGCTTGGACGCATCCAGAGGCTTCTCAGACGTTGGAGTGGTCATGGCGGTATCGCAAGTCTGTCCGAAGATACAGAACGAGCAAACAAGACGTTGATTGACTTGAGGTAGAAAATTGTCGGCTTGAAGTCAGATTACATTCTTGTCTGGACAATATAGACTATGGCAGTCGCATCGAGAATGTCGGTACATAGTCACCCGGAGGTGCCGATGTGAGCCATTAGACTCCACAGGGCGCAAAAACGGCGAAGGGTGCGGACATGCTAAAGGGCGCGAAATTCTACCCTAGATAAGTATTGCTGTGTGTCATGTAAAAGGTGCAACGGACACTGGCATGTCATTAGCCACTCTACGTGTCTGCCAGAGTTGACTGGCGTGTCTGGCGTCTGCAACCCAGTGGATTTAGTGCGCATACTGGACCCTCTGTTACGCCTTTGAGGTTTGGAGCAACATCGGCAGGGCGCATTTGGCGTAATCGACTGGCGCGACAGATAACCAAAACTGCCAGCACGTCAACTCCACTTTGTATTTGGGCGCACTCTCAACCTTATGTCAGGGACTTTATCGGAAGCGGGGACCGAGGTTATTGATACTAATCACTCCAACAAATGCGGCCCGAAGGTCTCTAGGAGGTAGATCTCAGCCATGGTGGCCTTCATTTAAACCCAGGAACTTTGCTACGAGACAGAGTCTGTACCTCAAGTTTCTAGGCCCTTACTGGTTTATTTTATCTCGATATCTTCCCATCTCTTGTCACGTTGATATCATGGGCTCCCAAACAGAACCTTGGCGAGCCAAGGTCGCCGAGGCCAAGGCGTATCGCGATGCCGCCTTTGCCAAAGTAGAGCCCAAGCTCGAAGGCATCCCAGAAAAGCTGCCACTGAGCTCAATTGGCATTCCAAAGGCTGTTTTGACGGAGAAAGAGCTTGAAATTACCGAAACATACACCATTACTCAGCTCCTTGCTGCTTTGAGAGAGAGGAGGCTCTCGGTCGAGGAAGTGACGAGGGCGTTTTTGAGGCGTGCTGCTGTGGCCCAAGCCGCCGTAAGTATATCTGAATCAATCGAAGCACAGATCAAGGGCTCACAACTTCAGACCAACTGCCTCGCAGATCTCTTGTGGGATCAGGCAATCGAGAGGGCGCGCTACCTCGACTCTCTCCCTGAACCAAAAGGCGAGCTCTTCGGCTTGCCCATATCAACCAAGGAGCATCATGGTGCCGTTGGAGACAATGTGGTCACTACTGCGTCTTTCGCAGGCTGGGTCGGCAAGAAGCACGGCTCGAATCTGCTTTACGATACCCTTTGGGACGAGGGATGCGTCTTCTATGCTCGATCTACGCAACCTCAGACCATCATGCACCTGGAGACTGAGAGCCACGTCTACGGCCGCACTGTGAACCCGTTTAACAGGGAACTAACACCTGGCGGCAGTACCGGTGGCGAAGCAGCACTGCTTGGGATGCGCGCAAGTATACTGGTAAGCATCCGTACGTGTCCAAGATGCAACCTCTAACAACTTAGGGTGTTGGCGGTGATATTGGTGGCAGCATCCGTTGCCCAGCGGCCCACGTTGGTGTCTATGGATTCAAGTCAGTAACTAGAAATAGTCTTGCATTAGCCAAAACTCATTCTAACAGTTTGCAGGCCAACTAATAAGCGAATTTCTGTGCTCGGCCAAAGGAGTCACATGGCTGGAAAGGAAGCCATCATGTCAACACCTGGACCGATGGCTGTCGACAGGGAAGCACTTGAGTTATTTATGAAGAT
The DNA here is from genome assembly GCA_013266205.1 of Fusarium decemcellulare. Classification (NCBI taxonomy): domain Eukaryota; kingdom Fungi; phylum Ascomycota; class Sordariomycetes; order Hypocreales; family Nectriaceae; genus Fusarium; species Fusarium decemcellulare. The sequence continues at coordinate 5,254 of JAAGWO010001308.1, read as the reverse complement.
TGCTCTTTCTGCCCAGCCCTGGCGCATTGATCCATCCCTCACGGCCAAAGAGTGGCAACCGTACCGCTTTACGCGGCCTCTCAAAATCGCTGTCCAGTGGTGGGATGGCGTTGTTCAACCGCATCCCCCGATGACCCGAGCTCTAAAGGAGGTATCCGATGCCTGTCGAAAGGCTGGGATGGAAGTCATCGATTGGGATTGCAAGGCTTTGGATCACAAAAAGGGCTGGGAAATATTGTCCTCGCTCTATTGGCCTGACGGCGGTGAGCATGTCCTCAAGATTCTTGAGGAGACAGGCGAGCCTCTATTGCCCTTGACTGAGTTCATCATCCATGAGCAGCCAAGTGTGAAGAACCTCACGCAACAAGAACTTTGGGATGTAAGCCTAGACCCTTGATACCTATGGTAGCTGATTCGAGCGCAATGCTGACTTAAAACCTGCAGCGGTGTGTTGAACGGGACCTATATCGACAAGCCTACGCACAGGCCTGGACCAAGACTGGTGAGAAGGATGGTAGAGAAGTTGATGTCATCCTGTCTCCTCCTTCATTTGGCGCAGCAACGCCGCACGGCCAATCGAGGTACTGGGGATACACATCCCACTGGAATTTGCTGGACTATCCAGGCGTTGTCTTCCCTGCTACGGTGGTTGATCCTGTAAAGGACCCAAAGGACACCACTTATGTGCCCAAGAACGACGAAGACCGGTTTATCTATGAGATGTATAGCCCAGAGAAATTCGCCAACGCTCCCGTGAGTCTACAGCTAGTTGGACGCAGGCAGTACGACGAAAAGGTCTTGGCTGCCTTGGCTGAAGTAGAGCGAGCTATGGGACGGTAGAGAATTCAAGGACTGGTATAGAGAAATCCTCACACAACATCAAATAAAATGGTTAGCAGCCCAAAGTCATGCCCAATAGACCAACAGTGTTATTTGCTTGTATTCCCAGCGAACATGGGAGAGATTTTGGTGTCTTTGTTATCTACTCGTGTATAATAGTTACCTATGTACCCAGTGAATGAATGTAGCCGCGGTAATTTATTTGTCCATGTGAATGTGAAGACTAATCCATGGCTGCTTCAACTCGCCTCAGGCTTCCGAGCCCAGACGATCTTCTGTCGATAGTACCCATGGATATCCTTGGAACGGAGCTCCTTCCGCAGTTGAGAAATGTAAACCGTGACTTCATCCTTGCTCCATCCATTGAGCGCCGCCACGTACATCATGGTGCCCTCGGTGTCTTGCTCAACCGCCATCTGCTGGTACCTTGCAATTTCATTCTGCTTCGGGTCCTTGGGCCAAGGTCCAATGGGGGTCTGCAAATCAGTCAGATGGTCAACATGCATCCCGTTTATATCAACTCACCTTGAAATTCGCCTCCTCGATTGCTTCAAATCCAGCCTCCTCAATCGACTTGCGCTGAATCTCATCTTCCACGACAGTCATGGAGCGTCCCATCTTCTTGCCTCCCTCAACAAAGAACTTTCCAAACTGGCCCATAGCTGTCTTTTCGTGGACGGTGCCGTCGTCGCTCCGGAAGTGGATGGAAGCTTCGTGGCTTTCGATGTAGCCGCCGGGCTTGAGGACTTTATAGGCCTGCTTGAAGAGGGCTGTCCAGTCCTTGATGCTACCAAAAAGCCATCGAATATGGACAAAGTCTTGGGAGTTTTGGTCAAAGGTCCATTCTTGAGTACAGTCGTCGATTTGGCTGGTGAGCGTCGTCAGGAGCGCAAATGTGCTTGCGGGCATTTGAACTCACAATTGAAGATTCGGTGGAACCCAGCTCGGTTGGATGGGCGATATTTCAGTGCCGACTACTTCTGCGTGGGGATATTCGTCGGCGAAATCACTGCGAATCATCAGCCGAGGTAGACTTGGTGTTGAGAGGTTCAGGTGCGAACATTGCCCAGATTCCTGTTGGACCACGTTGTTAGCGCTGAAGTTGTTCTCGAGGCCATTAAACACCTACCTGTGCCAGTACCAATGTCTATGACTTTCTACACTCTAGTTAGATAGTTGTTACCACATGAAACGTCGAGGCGCACTTTGATATCCTTTTTCAAGGGCGCCATGTGAAGTTTGTTATCGAGAAGCAGGGTCAAAACATGGTGGCTAGTACACAGTGTCAGTTTCATATCATTTCCATCTCGGACATACGGACATAATGTCGAGTGCCTCGTTCTGTGCGTCATCGTTTGAGGCCCTGTACATCTGTGAGTCTCAGACATTGCCGCTGTGTCCGTCATGCTCACCAGTACTCAGCATTCCCTTGGTCGCTGTGGTAAGTCCGGCCATGAATTGTCCTATACTCAAGAATAGACGATGATATCGATGCCGTGCTGCTAGCGGCGTCACCCAGCGTCGAATCATTCTCGTCATCGGGCTGCTGGTTCTAGAGGCCCCCATAAAGTTAGCTCGTGAGCCCGTAGCTCCCCCGCCGTCTCCACAGAACAGACCTGTGCTAGCTGCGCCCAGTGCTGGGCTGGAAGAATACCAGGGTCAGCGTCCTCGGCAGACGCTTGCTGCTGCTGCGTCTCGTGTTGCTGCTGTTCCGACATGTTCACCGGCAGATGCTGGAGCGTGAAGGAGCCAAAAGTCAGCAGACAGCAGCCCAGATCATGACACTTTATCCGCCATTCCTTTGTTCGTTGCACAGACAAGGGCCGTCCCGATGGCTGGGTCTACAGGCGCCCCCTCGAACAAAGAAGACGGCGCCAACCCTATGACAGCGCGGGAACTAATCCACGTCACTGTACACGGGCGGAGTCAAGAATGCAGGGGCATGGACGATGCTGAGTGGCCTGATGGGTGCAGAGCCGAGTCTACCCCGCCCGTTGGAAATGCCTCACTGTCAGTCTGGAATGCTGATATACGACCCTACAGGCACCTCGCTAGATGGATATAGGCATCTGGGAGCTCGACGACGTGTTGATCCGGCTGCATGCCATAAGCGAGGGTTGCGTAGCCATGTCGGATCCCGGTAGAGTTGTTATATCAGCCGGTGCTATTGCAGGGCCATGGCAGGGTAGTGTTGGATGACAGCCAAGGGCCTTCTTCGGGCGAACCGGAGCGGATCGCCGCATGGGAAGCTCATGGTAGTGTCTGAGACTTCCGATTGGCATCCGAGTTATCATGTAAATCACCACTCATAAGCAGCCTCTTCTTCTAGAAGTGTTCCAAGAGCACACCATCAAATATGAAACAAAATCAGATGTAATTTTAGTGACGCCCCATATCCCCTTCCCGATCCCTGTCTCCCAATGGATACTATGGCGACATAGCCAAGCCTCTTCTATCTAATAAATGAAGGCATGGGACAAGCTTGGTGTGTGCCTGCAAAATGAACCAGACAACAGACTCTACCGTAACACCAGACCCAAGATCTGCTTTTAATACCAAGCCGCCAGCGAAAGAACGAATAAGAAAATTATCAAAATTACAATCAACCTCTTCCATCCGGGAGGCATTAGGCATCTTCCGGCTTCCGGCCCCAGACGACGTAGAATTTCTCGTAGCTGTGCATCCTCTGGTCTGCGAGAGCCTTTCTCACATCAACGAGGTTCACCTGGAATCTGTTAGTTGAGTTGTGACTCGAAATGTCCAAAAAGCTCACCTCAATCTGCTCCTTCGTTCTCCCTTTGACTCGGTGCAATAGGCCGTAGCTGAAGGCCTGAAGACCTCCGGCCATGTTGGCATGCCATAGCTCCCCGAGCCTCTTGAGTCGACGGTCCTTGGGCCATCCATTCATAGGCACCTTGTACACCTTTTCTTGCACGTCCACGAACCCAGCCTCGATGAACCACTGCTTCATGCTGGCAGCAAATGGCAGGGGCCGTTCAGCGATGATGCTGGCTTCGGTAATGTCGTCGCACCATACCTTGAAGGGGTTGTCGTCCTTGAGCGAGTCGTCGTCGCACTCTAGAAGACCCATGATCTCCTGGCATTCCATGTAGCCGCCGGGCCGTAGCCGCTCAAAGGCGGGTTTGATGACTTGTTCCGCCATGTTGGACCAGCAGCCGAGAGTGGCTCTGGTGTGAATCAAGTCAAAGTTGCACCAGTCTCTGCCCTGAGGCCACTCGTCGGTTCTGCATCTGTCAACATCTGTACGCAGGATGAGATTCAGTGCAATACTCACGCGTCGTCAATGATGAACTCGACATTGGGCGGCACTAAGTCGGTCTGGATGGGAGATAAATCTGTGCCGATGATCCTTGCTTCAGGGAACTCATCACCCATGTCAATGGCCCATGAGCCTGAGCCGGTAGCGATGTCGAGCACTTTGTGGGGAGGATTTTGCTGCGAGAAGGGCGAGAGATATGCCCTGCCATCTAAAAGGATCTTGAGGATGTCGTATTGAGCATCCAACCGCTCAACCTCGAGAGGATCATTAGGGTAGTGGTACGCTGCATGTCTTAGCCATCAGAAAAATGAGGTTGGACGAGAAAAAGACCTACAGCCGGCGCGATAAGCATGGTACGTCCGTCCATTCTCCTTGTGGAACTCGTATATGCTCTCTGCCACGGACGCTGTGTCTCTGCGACATGTTAGCTTCGAAGTGAGGGCACAGGCAATGAGGCGCCAAGCTCACAGGGTGTAGGAGGTGCGCGGGTTGGACTGTGATGGGTAAGCATGCGATGCGGCTGATTGGGGGCCAAAATCTGGCGGTCAGACTCACGTCGACCTCGATCCGCGACGAGTAGTCGAGGTAGGCCTCGAAGCTGAACTCGTAGTCGGAGAGACTGTCTCTAGTGCCGTTGGTGGTGCTGGCGGGCGGGTGCGACGCGACCATGGTTTCTTGACTCATGGTGAGCGAGGCGTGAGTCGGGTCGAGACGTGAAGAGTTGCTGGTGTTGGTGGTGGTGGTTTGTGCGGATGGATCGACACGTCACGGCCCAACGGAGTGGAGAAGGGATCGCCTGGTCCGACCGGGAGCGCTGGGCAAGGCGTCTACGTTGGGGCAGACAGAGAAAAAGAGAGGGAAAAGAGAGAAGAGGGAGGGGTTTGAGGGATGGGATACCGACAGGCTGGGTACAGGGCTGGGGGGGCCGGTGACATAAGACACTGAGCGTCGACCCGGTGGGCTGGGTTTGTCTGGTTTGGTTGGTTGCTCGAGGCAAATGCTGATACCCGAGTGATCCAGGCTGCTGGGACGGAGGTGGATGGGACTGGGACTGGATGGGGTCAGGCTTGGGCTCGGGCTCAGGCGAGGGAGGGGTCTGGGTCTTTTCCCTCTCCTCTTGCGCCCCGAGGCTGC
>JAAGWO010001307.1:0-32439 GCA_013266205.1 Fusarium decemcellulare | reverse complement strand
GGGGAAGATGAGGCATGCGAGGGCTTGAGCAGGAGGAGGAGGAGGAGGAGGAGGAGGGCGGCTGAAGGTGCAAGAAAAGTTTGGGAGGTGGTTATGAGACTGGTTGAGACTGCGAGACGGACCGGCCACGAGGTTATGTCTTGAGTTTTAGGCGGAGATGGGTATTTGTTGGAGGTGAACGGGATGGAATGGAGGGGTAAGTGAGTTCTTGCTAGGGGCTTGCTTTAATGAAGGAGAGTTTTTAGAGAAAAGAAGGAATGTTTTGCGTATGTAGCGGCTTGATAGAGTTGGGCTGTGTAGAATGAATCTATATCGATCCTCTCAACTGGACTATGCAGGTAGGGACCGTACCTAATCAACGGGTAGCCCTGGCGAGGTACAGTATCATGAGGGAGATGGAGGTTAGGTAATTATCCCTCCCTGGTGGGCGACCGCCCTAGATAGAGCCTCGAGGAGCCTAAAACCCAAGGCCTCCACGGGGTTCTACGGGCCCGCCAAGAGAGTGGAGGTATCCACAGCGGGCAGGCGCAGCCCAGAAGAGTTGGCGGGGCTTGGGTCCTTTCCCTCTCCGGGGCAACTGCGGTAGCCCTGTCCCCCATTGTTTTCGCTCCCGCGCCCGACATCATCACACACCAAAATCTCGCCCACCCCCAAAAGATAACAACAACCCGACCTACCTAACCCAACCCAAGCGCTAAGGAGTTGTCGCTAGTACACAACACAACAATAACAACAACTGCCACCACCACAACAGCCGGAACCAGAGACGCCTTCCACGCTCTCAATGCGCACGCCAACCAGGGCGATTCTACCGTTTCGCTTCGTCGCCCACGAACTGTCTCGCAATTAAAGCCCACAGGTATGTCGGCGGGAAATTAGCTTCTCCCTTTGCAGCCCAAACACCACCCACGGCGCATCTTCAGCGCTGTCATGATACTTTGTCAGATGCGAGAGGGGGAATTGCTCCATCCCACTTGGCGTGTTTCGCTGCGCGTGCGCCTTGTCCTGCTGCCCCTCCATCCATGCCCATCTCCCCCGTCATGCTGTCATGATAAACATTGCCTTCAACTGACAAGTCGCCGTTTCCCAGATTCGCTCTTGAAAGCTCATGGCCGACACCAAGCTTACCGACCAGCAGGTCGCCGACCTCAACACCATCCTACGCGGCGACGGGACCCTCGACTCCAAGGTCCAGTATGTCACCCTCATCAAGTCTGGCATCAAACAGCACAATGTCCCCGAGACGAGCGTCCCCCAGCTCTTTGACGGCTTGCGTGCTGCAGCTACCTCGCAGCACGCGGCCCTCGTCAATGCCGGCTTCACAGCCCTCAATCACCTCCTGACCCGCCTCTCTCGTCAGGATCCCAAGCTCCTATCCAAGGAGGCGGCTCGCACGCTGCCCCTGGTTGTTGAGAAGCTCGGCGATCATAAGGACAAGTTTCGCTCCCTTGCTATGCACTCTCTCGTTAGCCTGTTCGCTGTTGCGCCCGCCGATGTAGAGCGGTTCATTCGGAACACGGCCATGGGAGGCAAGAACCCCAGGGCCAAGGAGACTGCTATGCATTGGCTGCTGCAGGTGAGTATCGCCATCCCGGTGGCACTGTCATGTGCGCGTACTGAATCGGTGTAGATGCATAAAGAGCAAGGGCTACCATTTCGAGCCTACGTCCCTGTGCTCATGGAGCTACTCGAGGATGCCGATGGCATGGTGCGAGATGCCGCAAAGAACACCGTCATCGAACTGTTCCGGTCCGCCCCTAATGCCGCCAAGTCCGACCTGAAGAGGCAGCTCAAGAACTTCAAGGTGCGACCCGCCATTGAGCAGGCCATTGTGAAAGAGCTCGCCCCCACTCCCGCTCGCCCAGAGACGCCTCTCGAAGTCGCGCCGCCGGCTCGCCCTGCCCTTGCTGCCAGCGTTTCGTCCGTATCCGGCGACCGTCCCATCACCCCAGGCGTCGACACGAAGCCCGAGACCCTTGAGCCCTTGTACGTCAACACAAACCGAGAACTGGATGATATTTTTAAGGAAATGGCGTGGCACTTCGAGGGCAAGGAGACGGAACAAAACTGGCTCAAGCGAGAGGATTCCATGACAAGACTGCGAAGACTCAATGTGGGCAATGCTGCGACCGACTTCCCAGATACCTTCCTGGCTGGACTTAGGGGCATGTTGGACGGCATCATCAAGTCGGTCACCTCGCTACGAACGAGCTTGTGCAAGGAGGGCTGTGGTTTGGTGCAGGAGATCGCCAACACGTTCGGTCCTGCTATGGATCCAATGGTTGAGCTGCTCATGCAGACCTTTGTGAAGCTCTCTGCTGGCACCAAAAAGATCAGCTCACAGCTCGCCAATGTCACTGTGGACACACTCTTGAGCCGGGTCTCATACACTCCTCGCCTGATGCAGCACATCTGGATCGCCTGCCAAGACAAGAACGTTGCGCCCAGGACCTACGTAACGGGCTGGCTCAAGACAATACTGAAGAAGGAAGCCCAGCACAAGAACCATGTCGAACACACGGGTGGCGTTGACCTGATCGAGAAGTGCATCAAGAAGGGATTGGGTGATGCAAACCCCGCTGTGAGAGAAAAGATGCGATCTACGTTTTGGACCTTCTGGGGTATCTGGCCGGCGAGGGCAGATGCGTAAGTTGATTTTGTCCTGGTCGCCTGTCGGTTTGTTTGGCTAACACGAAATAGTATCATGGCTGATCTCGACACTACGGCTCAGAAGCTCCTGAACAAGGACCCTAGCAATCCCAACTCTCCAAAGAAGGGAGAGCCAGTTGCTCGCCCGGGCCTGGGACTGTCCAAGAGCACAATGGGCACCAGCAAACCCAGCCTCCGTGAGGCCATGATGGCGCAACGAAAGGCGAACCTCGCAGCCAAGAACCTACCCGCGCGGCCCGGCTCTGCCATGGCTCACCTCTCACCTGTGAAGACAACATCGACTACATCGAGCAAGCCTTCCGGGACTCGATCCAGACCAGATGCTGGTGGCATGTCCGGGGCTCCCATGCGGCCAACAAGGAGACGGCCGGAAATGGTGGCTCGTCCTGCTACAGCTGGTCCCTATTCCGTCCGCGATATGGAAGCAGGAAGCCCTGAGAGCATCAAGTCTAAGACGGTGACGCCAAAGCCCAGAGATACCACGCCTAAGAGGACAGGTCAACGGACGCGGCCTGGCCACGCATCTCATGCCAGCGAGTCCAGCTTGCCATCGCCTACTACTGCAAGGTCGGCTGTCAGGCCAGCCGCTTCGCCCCGTGTGAGCCCTACCAAGTTGAAGCAATCGCAGTCTGCCGTACTGCCCTCGAGCAGTCCCTCGCGGGCGAATGAGGATTTTACTCTCGTAGTTCCAAGCATGGCTGATCTGAAGCCTGCACCGCAGCCTCAAGGGGTGCCTGCACCACCTCAGGAGGCCCCAGAGAGGCTGAGCACTCCCGTGCCAGAGCCGGTGCCAGCGCCCGCAGTAGAAGCTGCGGCAGAGCCTGTGGTAGAAGCCCCGCCCACCCCGGTGCTCGCAGAGCCTTTGCAGGTTGACCCCATGCCTGGAACTCCCGCTTCAACGTTGAAAGTGTACGAAGATCCCTTCACTGATGATCAAGCGACTCCTAAACCGACGTTCAATGTCCCTGTGCTGGAAGACAAGCCCGTTAACGCCGACGCGGCCAACCTGCCCAACGCCAATGCCGAGGCCCCAGTGACGCACGATGTAGACTCGCCTGAAAGGACACGGCAGCACTCGCGGTTGCTGGACAGTGGCATCACGAGGATCAGGGCACGAACTCTTGATGTCCATGGCTTCCGAAAGCTACAGTCCTTGCTCCGAGACAGCAAGGGTATCTTCACAGATGACAAGTTTGAGGCCCTGCTGATTGGCCTGTTTCAGTATCTAGAGGACCCCCTGCCTGGCGTCAACCCAGAGAAGGCCCAGGATATCAAGGCTCAGATCCTGGCTACAATCAGGCTACTTCTTCGAAAGGAACGTGACAACTTCCAGCCTCACGTGTCAAGGGGTCTTGAATCCTTACTTGAGACGCGCAGCGCCTATGATATCCGCGCACACATTGTCAGTGGTGTCGAGGTACTCGCCGACGAGCTTGTCACCATCGGTGATGGCTCTGAAATCGTCGTCGTCCTTACGAAACGGCTGCAAGGTTACGATGGCGGCGCCGCCGAGGGCAACCGTATCCTTAGCACAGGACTCCACGTCCTCCGGACAATGCTTGATAAGAGACCCAACTTTGTGCCTACGGATACAGAGCTTGGCCAGCTTGCCGCCCTTACCAGCCGGTGTCTCAGCTCTGCCGACTCGGGCGTGCGCATGGATGCCGTTCAGCTCTGTGTCGCACTGCACGCTCGCGTAGGTGAAGAGACGTTCTGGAATGCCCTCAAGGATGTCCAGGACGACCCCAAGAGCCTTATCACCTACTACATTGTCAAGAGACAACGCGAGCAGGCTCCTCCCGCTGCCGCTTAGGCCAGAATCATCAATTAGGAATTGAAAAAGTCATCAAGGGGCGCTCGGGCTTTACTGGATTGGCGTTGGATGCCGGAGTTTGTTTGGTCAGGTGGCAAACCAACGGGACTTGGTGTTTTTGGAACATCTTTTTGCGCAAAAAATCGCCGGCAAGCGACCTGAACGATGGACGTGGTTTTCTTTGGCCTTATCCATGCCATGCAACTGCTGGTGCTGTCGTTGTTGTTTCTCTTCGGTCTCTGCCCAACAGGCAAAGGACGTGCTTTTAATGTTTCACCTATTGAATAGTTGCCCTTTTTGTGAATACCTTACGTTGCTTGCATTTGTACACTTAGCTTTTGTAATTACGTGTTTGATTGAAATTGAATTGATTAAGACTGGTCTTATATATATTTACGGCTAGTTGTCGCGTCAGTGTCGGCATGGCTGATATAAGAAAGCTTCACAATCATGCTATCCCTCGACATCGATTTACTATAGACGGTTCTGCCATTGTTTAGGTGTTCTACAATTGGGGTCATTCTTCCGAAGAGAATGGTTCACTCTGTGTAATCCAGCCGCCTCACAGGCCGTGGCATCGTCAAGCATTTTTCGCAACTCCTCGTCGGCAACTAAAGCAACATCATGGTCATTACATGCATGCCCGTATCCACCAAGGTGCCTAGGCCGCGGGGTACATGCTCAAAGAACAAGAAGTGAAACAAGGGGAGTTGAGAGTAAAAAGAAACAAGTGCAATGAGGCAAGCCACTCCGGTATCAACATCCACAATCATCGAGTTCAACAAATGCAGAAGACACCTGGTCTCCCCCATTCACCCATTCTCGACATTTAACAAACATATAACAGTATGGAACGGACAAAAGGGTACTTTTCCTCCGCAACGTAGTAAAAACAAAAACGGCACATCACCGGCCGACAAAAAAGGGGGTGCAATCTTGAAACAAAGTCAAGCACACATAAACCAGCCCAACGAACGACGGCCACCCAGAACTTCAACCCGTGGAACAAGCGAATGGTGATCGATGCATGCAGATCATTCCCCCAAAACACAAAACAAGGATCCTGGCAACACGGGCAGGAAATAACAACAAGATAACCATGACTCCCCTGGCCGCCCCCTATTCCCCATCGCCCTGGTAGAAAGAAAACTCTCCGGAGGTCCTCTCAAAAACAAAGATTGGCAGAGTAGCCAGCATAAAGAAGAAAGAAGTGGATATCATTAAATGTCCTAGCACAAAACGCCCCGTGTGTGGGATGGCACTCATGGAAACAAACCGTCGAGGGCGCTTCAAATCCAAACGTGCTGAAATGGTTTCATGTCAATATGGCGTCTCTGTGAATGTAGCCCAAAATTCCGTGACGAGGTGGTCTCGTTAATGGGCAATGCAACCATCGTAAATCCAGTTAACCTAGCAGCCCTGGGCTTATGCGTCCTCGAAGATAGTGGAGCTGTTCTCAATGACGAACTGAATCGCGAGGTTCTTTGCGTGCATATCAGTCATCTCGCGCTCAAGACTCGTGTCGCGCATGATCGTCGGGGCGAACACGACAGCCAAATTCTTAGGTGACATCTATAGGAGAAGCGGGTGTCAGTGGGTGAACCTATCAGGATTATGTCACCAGTGTAGCTTACCAAGTTTTCAGGTTCACGCTGAGCCACGCGTACCAGGTGGAACATGAGGAACTCAAGACAATCGCGATGCCGTTGAGGCATCGATGCAAACGTCTTACGCAAGTGATCAGATCGTTCCGTCTCGTCCACGATTGCTGCAGTGCGTTAATAAGTCGAAAGCATGCTGGGAGCTTGGAACTTGACTCACCATTTGACTCGAGGACACGCTCATAGACGTCAAATGTTAGAAGAGGCATGGGGAGCTTCCTGAAGTACTGCTTCAGAACACTGGTAACTGCAGTGATGTCCAGATCAGGGTCTGAGATGTCGAAGTTCTCGTCCTTGCTGAACCCATCCTTGATCATGTTGACCTGCGAGTTGCCGCCAGTCTTCCGGTAAATACCCTCCTGGTCCATGCCCCTCAGCTCTACCTCTTCAATACATCTTGTCACTACGCTGGGAATCTGCCGGCGCTCGTGATCGGCTCGCTCGGCGAGGTCAGACCCAAATAGAACCGTCGCAGGTTCAGCTGGGACCACGTTGCTCATGTTACCTGCCGATCCCGACTTGGGAATGGTATTCTTCTTGCCGAAGAATCCAAAGCCTTGGCGTTCTCGCTCAGCCTGCTGCTTGCTTTGTGCGCTATGTGCGTTGTGTATGGTGTGTCCTCCAAGCGGGGTAGACCCGTTGGAGGGAGGACCTGCTGGGGATTCGACCTGGGCAACAGTCATATTGTAGGGCATGCCGATATTCTCGCCGCTCAAAGAACCTTGGTGTTGTATCCTCTCGCGGTCATTCTGGAATGCAACGACGGCCCTGTTGACGCCCTTGGCGACGTTCTGGGCCAAACCCTTGGATCCCTTCTTCCAGTTAAACTTCTTAGCTTGGCCCTTTCTGACTTGGACCACGGTCGGCCCAGCTTCCACGATAGGTTCCTCGTCAGCAGGGACTAAAGTGGCGCCCGTTGACAAGCTAGCGGAATCGAGGTTAAGAGAAGAGCTGTTGGGGCCCTTGCCTGGGCCATAGATGCCCAGCCCACCGGGGGACTTGATATCCCCGCCAATCTGTGACTTGAATCGCTCCTGGATCTGGTGTGTCAAGTCATTATTCATATCTGCGAGCTGTGCGTTTTTGGATGACAGTTGCTCAAATTCAAGTAGAGCACGGTCTCGGTCAGCGATGGCCTGGTTCTTTTCTTCGAGAAGCTGATCCTTCTCCTCGTGGAGCTGCTCGATGGCTGCAGACATAGACATCTTCACTTTATCGAGTTTCTGGACGAACTCCTTGATAGCCGACTCCTCAAGATCCCGAGGGTCTACAGGCGTCTTGGTCTCCTTAGCCCGCTCGACGTATCCGGCCAGGACTTCCAGCTGTCGAATCATAATCTCAGTCTGTGTGTCAAGAACAGACACGGTCTTCCGTTTCTCTACCAGCTTCTTGTTAAGGCTCTTGAGATCCTTCTCCGTCATGAATTGTCTCTCGAGCTCCGCAACTCGCTGCTCCGAATTCCGTAGTTGGCGCTTGAGGAAGGCTGGGTCATCACCAGACGCTAGTGACATGGGGCTGCTAATCTCATGGGCGTGGTAATCATCAGCAACCGGTGTCCTAGGCCAACGTGGTGACGCAGTTGCTCGAGTTGTCTCGCTGATACTCCGGGTGTGGCCTGTCCTCGTGGGGTTTTGGCCAGGCGACTCGACGCTGTTAGTCCGGCCATGCCTGACGGCATTGGAAACACGACGGAGAATAGACGTGGAGCCTTCGTCGGTGCCCAGAATTCGGGCCATATCTTCGTCCATGCTGAAGTCAGCACCGCTGCTCCACCTAGGTAGCTTCGGCGAGACCTTGGGGGACGTGCCATCATCCTTAGAGCCAGCTGTTTCCTTACCAGTGGGTTGACTTTGTGTGCTAGGAGGAATAGGTGCCGATCGCGGCTGCATGTACGTGTCGGTCTTCTTTTGCTCCGTAGTGTTTCGAGACGACGTCTGGCGGGTCGGTGTGGCATCGTCAGATGTGTCTTGACGGCCAGATTGCCTGGTGTTGCCATTGACTACCGCTCTTGTTAGTAATTCGTTAGTGGCTGGGGCATGCGCGAGCTGTCCCTTACCGTTTCTTGTGGAATTTGTAGGGAGCTCTTTTCGAGCAATGGGCTTCGCGTTCTCTGGCCGCGACGATGTTCTAGAAGACGAGTCCATCGAGGCACGGAGCTCGTCCTCGTCTAGATGCCTCGACTCCTGCGACGAACGAGAAGCAGGTGTGGTAGCGTTGCTATCAGAGTGCGGCAGACCGCCATAACCACTCTCCTTTCGCGGCCCGTTACTGGTCCTAGCAGAACTTGTGTCTGCAGGTATGCTTGAGGACTGCGAGCTACTTCTTGACACCAATTTCTTACTCTTGGGGGCTTCTTGGAGCTTGAAGTCCTCGGTGGCAGGCTGGCGGCGACTGGGCGCTTTCTGAGGCCTGTCGTCGATAGCGGGTGATCGCCTGCTTGAGTCGGTCCGTGAAGACTTAGAAAGTTTGCGGGTGGGTAGCTTTGGCGGGGTGTCGTATTCTGACGATGATGGTTGGCGACCCTTCTCTTGGAAGGCTATATGAGGCGTCGTGTTATGCGAGTCGCTCCGCTTCTCTGACGAGGTGGGCTTGGAGACGCTGAAGTAGTCCTTGTCCTTGGTCTTGCCCACATCCGAGAGATTCTCGGACGTGGATCGTGGAGTTGGATGCGGACTGGGGTCTAGAGCAACTGAAATCAAGAAGCTGTCGGGATCGGTTGAGCCAGTGTCAGCTCGTGACATCATGGTAGAGTTGCGGTTGCTTCGATAGGTGGTAGCAGGCAAGTTCAACCCATCAGGCTTCCGCTCAGGAGAGCGAGCTGGTCGAGAGCTGCTTCGAGAGGAGGACTCATTCCGGCCGTGAGCTGTCCGTGGACGAGGCGACAGCTCAGTGGCAGTATCAGAATCAGGGTCGACTCGGTCGTTGGAGAAGGCGTTGGGGGGGATGGCGTTCGCAGGCAGAGCGGGCAATGATTTTTCGGTGATCATGGGCGAATGTTCTTTTTCTCGTGCTTTGGCGGCGGCAGCGGCCTTCGATTTCTTCCTGCGTCTTGCCATCAATGTTTCATGACAACCCATACAAAAGATGCCTTGAGACGTTCGGGCATATCGGAGGTTTTCGATCTTGCGTTTGCAGTTGCGGCAGCGGAAACAAGTCGCGCAAAATGCTTGCTCCCCCGTAAGGATAGCTAGATCTTCGATCTTGTTGCCGCAGGCGCTGCAACTGTATGTGCAGTTATTGCAAATGAGAGACCCATCGCCGAGCAGGAGGAGGTTAGCATCCGAGTCGAGGAGGGTACCGCAGGTGTTGCATCTAAAACAGTCCAGATGCCATCGGTTGCCAGCTGTTAAAAAAGGTCAGCTTACAGCAAAAGGCGGCCGTATAGTTCACCGCTCTCGCGACGACGGTTTCGTGGCAGTATCAAATTCGAGGGGATATCGCGGGCCACGAAATCTTCAGAGCTCAAACATACCTAATTCAAATGCTTTGCCTTCCTCAAGGATCTGGTAGGTTTTTATCGTCAGCAGACAGCTTTTAGACAGCTTTTAGCCATAGCAGAACACCATACCTCTCCACAGCCTTTACAAGGAAAAACATCATCGGTATCATTGTCCATAGAACCATCGAGGTATTCGTCGACTATGCCAGCCATGTTGGGCAATTTGTTTCAGCCAGAGAACCAGACTCGACGTAGGGGTCACAAGCAGAGGGAGCGAAGCGTGCTGATGACGACGACGACGACGTTCATGAATGTGAATGCTGTGGCCCAGGATAGCAGGCGGTACGACGCAGCTAGACGGCAGGCGTCATGAACAGTATCGAGGAAGGCGGCGGTGGGATCGGGTCAACGATCGGGGAGAGGATGGATGCCGAGGGCTCGGCGCGAGAAAGTCGTCGGGACAGTCTGTCGATAGTCAAGTCGATGAAGTAACGATGCCGCAGAGTCGCGCTTGGAGCTGCTGCGACAAGAGGCTGACCGAAAGTCAAGGAGGGCCTGGAGTCGGGAAGCAGAGAACAGCCCAGCCAGAGTCAGGGCAAGCCAGAAGAGGCAGAACCAGGCCAGGGGGCGGCGTGTGGAGGGTTTGATGAGGACGAGGGTCCAGGACTCTTGGTCTGTGGGAAACGGCCAGGGTGGTCCAACGATGGATTCGCAAGAGGGGGCCTCAGTCGATTTGAAGCTACAAGCTTGAGCTTTGCAAGCAGGAGGACAATGGAAGCGAGCGAGACTGAGAGCGACGGGTGACGAGCGATGGAACGTTGACACTTCGGTCGAATAATTGTTTTAGGTCGGAGCGGAAGGATGCGTCGACAGACAATGACCGCAGAGGATGAATGACACAGACAAAAAAGAAGACGATGTGATGGAGGATGAAAGGGAGCCAGACCCGGGCCAGACACAGAAAAGAGAGTATCCGATCCGGATGTGTCTGGTTCACGAAGGAGACGGCGGGTGTCGAGAGGAATGAATGGATGGGAATGGAGACGTGGGATCCGAATGAGGATGGGATGAACAGCAGCCACGGATGCTGTGGTGGCATTTGGGGGGAGGATTGGGGATTAGTTAGGGCGCCCACAGGTCTAGGGGGGGGAGGGGATCACCCACTAAGCCTGGAACACAGTGGAAGGGTTCCAGCTTTCAAGGGGACTAACGCGCTAAACGGCCCCTAGCCGTTCCAGCCCTGGGCTGGCACCTGGGCCCCAGCTTGGATCGCCTCCACTCGTAGGTCTGCCGTCTCCAGTTCTGATTGATTCAAGCACGGATACCGTCCATCAGCGGGAAAAGGCTGTGCTCGCTGGTGGCAGGGCTTCTTGATAACAGGGGATGTCTGTGGCAGGCCAGGGGTCGAGCTCCAAATCCACGCAACCACACGCGCAATATCCGTACGTACGTACACCGATGCGAGGTGTCTCTAGTGATGGAATCCAGTTCTCGAGGCCAGCTGAACAGACAGCGGCAGCCGTGAAAACCAACCGAGATAGATACTGGGTCTCGGTCCCGCGGGTGTACATAGTTGTCTGTCAACTCTAATTGCTTCCCAGTTGGTCACTGCCGCCAATTCCCCCCCTCGGTCGATTGACGGTTTTGACAGCAGGGAGCTCTGTGTGTATTGGAATGAATGGAAGCTGATCCACGTAGCAGAACAGCCTACCTGGGTACCCGCGCGCAGCAGCCTCCCAGTTTCTTGTGGCCGGCCAAGGCCAGGTCAGGGCATCCCCCATGGATGGTTTCGAGTTTGGCTGTACTGTATTGTAGGTGCCACGGCATCAGTTTGTGTGCGTGTGGGCTGGAGCATGGGTCAGCATCAGGGGCGCTGGGGTGATTGCTGGTACGCCATGTAAATATTGACATCCGAACGGGTTCTGTCAAGGTTTGGTCCTGTCATCCATTGCGGGAGACATGTAGATAGGTACGTAGCATCTATCTCTGGCCAGAAATAAGCAATGTGATCGCCCCATGGTCGGCGGCTGTCTTGGGGTAGCACAGGACCCATGGATGCTATAATTAAGGCCAATCTCCTCTAGGTCATCTCCCCCATCGCCGCCATCATCAAGGACGGTCCCAAGACTGCCCAGGCTACAAGACCCAGCTGCAAATAGAGGTCTTGCCTAGCGCGTGTGCCACTCAGCGCAAGGTCCAAGGGGCAGCACCAGGCCGCACAAGCAAATATTGGAATCCTTTGCTCGAGAGAGGCACGCTCTTGATGCTCGCGGCAAGGCCACCGAGGACGAGGCGCGCTTGTGGCGGCCGGGCTGGACTGGGTGTGGGCATCATGGGGATCGAGCTCCTTGCTTGTAGTTACTTGGGCGCAGTGTCGATCCGATGCAAGGCCCGCCCCAGGGGCTGCTACTCGAGACATTGCGTTTGTGACTGGGGAGGCGCATGGGACAATTGCAATTGCAGCACGTATGGCAGATGCTGGATTGCCATGGTGCAGATATGGACAAGAGCAAGACGCTCCGCCGGGTCTGTTTCTGCTTACAAAGGCCCAGGGCGGCGGGCACTGGAACTTGGACAGGCTAGAGACAAAAGATGGATCTGGATGTGGAGGAATGAAAGGTCCTGTATTGGGGGAGTCGTGGCGGGAAGCTAAAAGAGAGACCGAGAGCGAGACAGAGACAGCGATGGAGAGAGCGTCTGGTGGGAGGATTCAATCTTGTCTGTCAAGTCAAAGTCGATAATGTCAGTATCAGTATCAGTATCAGTATCAGAACCAGTACCAGCCTAGGTCAACAAACACCCGCTGAACAGGTAGGTACGCGAGCGGCCGCCCACTCATCAATCACTCTTTGGGTTGGTTGCATCGTATGTATGCCAACGACATGGATGGTTCAAGTGGTAAGCAAGGGACCGTCAGTCAGCGGCATTCATCCATGAACCTCTCTCCCCGACCAAACCAAACTGGCATCTGATATTTGTCAGTCGGAGACGGAAAAGGCGGGCAGAGATAGAACAGGTCCAATGCATAAACCAACGACCAGCCAGCCCGGTCGGTATAATTAATCATGCTCGGCTGTTTCAGACAGAGTGTTTTCTACTGCAACTTGGCCCCCCCTTGGGCACTCATGAAACGCAAAACACGAAACGCGAATGGGATGACGACGGGAGGGATTCATCGCTTGAATCTCGGATCGAACAATCCTCTTTATCCCTCTCGCCCTCCCAGGTACCTAGTAGGCAGCCTCTTCCCTTTTCTTCCGCGCTCCTCGGAGCATTCACCCGGGGCCTGAATTCGCACCATGTCACCTCTGGTCTATTTTAGTCTCTTCAAGCCTCTTCCTCTTACGCCCCTTTGATCCCCTAGCCGTGGCGTTAGTCGGCATCATGAAACCACGTTTCTGCTCCTCCCCCACGACCCTTGGGCATGCGATGCAGCAGTGAGAAAGGGGCATAGTGAGTTGGCCCAAAACAGCATAGCCTGCTCTTCGACAGGGATATGCATGGATCGGTTTCGAGAGCATGGATCTTATTGACACCGACTGGAGCCTGTCACGACCACGTCCCTGGAAATCCAATTTCCCCGTAGTACTGCGGCGGGACCGACGGTATAAGTCACGAATTCACAAGTTGCATCTGAGCATCAGACCAAAATGCCCCAGGTTCAGCCTTGCTCATGGCATGTGCTCTTGGCATCGATTCAGACAACAACTTGGCTATGTATCCAGTATCGACGCCTCGCAAGTCGAGTGAGGTGCCGTGTTATGACTATACTGGCCATGACGGCATTCGATGGTTCAGCAGACAGCTGAAGCGGCGAGGCATATCTTGAAACCCCAAACTCCATCAAACTCGCTTGTTTCAAGTTGCCCATCCTTCATGTGCCCTCGCCATTATTGCCTTTTGCGGCTATTCTTCCCTGACTACCAGTTAGTTACATACATTTGCCTGAGGACATCTTCCTCATCAAGCGCTGACGAAGCATACCGACTTTTCGCCTTGTTCGCTTGCCTTGTCTCATGCATAGCACACTCCTCCTAAGTCTCTAGTTGAACCGTTCCCTCCACCGACAGTTTGCCAGGTGGCTCCTGATCACCCCGAGGAAACCCGCCCTGGCAGGTTTTCTCGAATTGTCACTTTTTCGAGGCGGGCAGCTACTCGGTAGATGGATGCTCTAACTATTCATGCAGCATGCGCTTCAAGTAAGAACCAACAGCTGGGGACGGTTGAGTCAACCACTGGCCACTCCTCTTTGCTCTCCACCGCCGTTGCACATATACCTATGACGAGTGAGGTGTCGTACTATTTTTGCTTACATCAATATAATTACCAAAACTCTCTCAAGCACGTCGAGGCAACCCTTCTCATGAGGTGGGGAACAGATGTTTCGACGCATCATGTTCAGGTCAAGGCTCGTTTTCATTTATTTGATCTATATACTTGAACAGATTCAACTGTGTTTTAGAATACGAGATGACACAAGTGGAGTTTGGGGCCTGATTACACCTGGTAGCACATGCCCAAGAGGTGTTGGGTCTTAAACTGTAACAATGAAATAGCCAGCCCTTGAGCCGAATGAAAGCAAAGGAATCTTCCTACGAGCCGCTGTAGTAGTTTGAATGCATTTGTGATATGAGAAGCATAAACTCCCTTGCTCTAGGCCAAAACTTACCAGAACTCTGAACAAGATTAACTCAAGTAGTCAGGAAGGTAACGGGATATCAGCCTTCAAGAGACAAGATAAGACAGAACATGATGGGGTAGGCAGTAACTCTATAAGCAAAGAGGATGACTTGAGACTTCTTGCAGTTTCAGGTTGCGATATCAAATCGTCGTGTAGTAGTTGGGAAATAGCTATCATTGCATACAGGACTCTCTGTTTATGTGAGGATAGACGCCCGTGATGCGCAGAGAAATTGCGCGACATTTGGAGTTTATTCGTGAAATATCACAAATACGAGCCGAGTTGTACATTTTCTTCACTTGTAAGTTATCATCGTTATCCCATCGAAACCACTTGTGAATGGGAGTGTCGACCTGCTAATATCGCTGCCCAGATTGTATCTACATGCCTTAGAATCTTGCTTCGCTTGCTCCTACTATTCTCTTGATTGCTTCTCCCAGGGCACGACCAAGACACTGGCGATGTCGATAGGGATGGGTATCGTCTGGTCCTAATACATATCTACCTCCCGCAATAAAGACATCGAAAAAGCGGACGACGCACAAGCCAAGCCAGGCTCAACCCTAATACTCGTCATTCCACTCGCCGAGATTTTTGGAATCGGAACTGCTGAATATGGCCGCACAAAAAGCACCTGAAACGATGGTTAATGGGTATCAATGCCGAGCAGTCAACTTTTGTCTAGCCCAAATACACCTTGTTTAGCCACTCAAACGCCCTAACCACGCGGGATCTGTAACTGAAAAGCAACAGTCCCCATCCAGAATCTGCCTTTGCAGTTCCTGAAGCCTTCAGCTTTCGGCCACCAATTTCTTGACCTTGTCGAGCAGCAGCGCACTCTCTCTGCCGAGCTTCTTCTTCCCGCTGCGATCTCGCGTCTTGGCCATGGCCTTCTTGAACCGTTCACGTTCCGCAATCTTTTGCTCACGCTCCTCCCGCCTACGCTGGAATTCTCGTTGCCTCTCTTCTGCCTCTACTCGTTGCTCTGATGCTTTCTTGAGCTGTTTGTCGTAGTAGCCGGGTCGCCGTGTGCGCCGTCTATGACCGTCGCTGGTGGGCTCACCAACGGCGTTGACCTGGGCCTTGGCCTCATCTGCCAGCATGAGATGCCTGGTGGGGTGCATCTTCTCGCTCTCGTCCTCAGACTCCTGTCCGTCCACAGCATCATTCTCGGTTTCCCCTACCGGCTTCTCATCTTGGACAGGCTCGCTCTTCTTGGCCCCTGCTGCTTCTTCGGCAGCTTGTTGTTCGCGAGCCTTGATCTTCGCGTAGGCCTTCTTAACCTTGGCCTTGTGGATGAGTTCCTTCTTAACCTTGGTGACTATAAGCATAGCGTGTGAGCGTGTGCTGAAAACTCTCAAGGTGAAGCAGGGCGAAAAAACCTTTTCGTCGCCAGGGACCATCTGGCAGATTCTCGGGGCCGACTCTAAAACCGTGCTTGGGCTTCTTGGCTTCGAGGGAAGCGTCCTCGGCCTCGTTTTGGCGTTTGGCGGCCATGGTTGGAGGCAAGAGACCAAGCGTATCTGGATCTATGAGAGTTGTCGTTGCTGAGAATTGAGGCAGTCTCCACAATGTCTCGGTGGGTAAGGTGAAGAAAGTGGGGCGATGCAGACCGGGCTCGGGCTGGCGGGTAACTACCTAGGTAATTCTTTGGGCGGTTTCGGAGGTTTCGGGCGGAGCTACTCCGTAATCCGACTGGCGACACACCATGTAAAGGGCCTTTGACGAGGATGCACGACAAAGTTTTGTCCTCTCAGACAGATTACGTAGTTACGCGGCTCGTTTATTGCACCTATGCTAGGCCGGAAATTTTGCAACACGGAAATTGGGGGTCGTTATTCGCCATCGGGTGGGCTGATGAGGGAGTTGGCACGACAGTTTCGGGGACTGTGAATGCATTGCCAGGTCACACAGTCAGAGAGCGTCGGGCGGATGAATGGACGACAAGGTACCAGCACATCAAGGTTTTGTTCATCCGGTACCGAGCCTCGCCCAAACCGAGGAAACCGTTAATTACAGTGACAGGCACTTGCTGTGAGGTTTAAAAAGAGTACAGTACTGTAGAGCAGTTGACCGGAGCTGGAGATCAACACGTCAACTGTGCATCACCGCTTCATTCCATGACTCTCAGGCAGGGTTCAAGCCGCGCTAGACGGCAGTTGTCCACAGGCGTCCTGGAGTGAATGTGAGCACTGTGGTTTAGCGGAATGGGTCCCGTCGTTTGCCCTCCTAGCAAGTCTCATTCAATACCTTGTGAGCAAAAAAGAATTGCGGGCCAGGGCGTGAGTCTTTGCTTCTTGGAGACCGACAACGGGTTCTGGGCCACGATCTGGGCGGCGGCGTGCATGAGGATCCAGCATGATCAATCAGGAACCAAGCCAGAAACGTCGTTAGCAAGTTGCGGAATCTCTGGGGCCATGGGCGTCAGCTCCACCTCGGGGAAGAAGGGTCGTGCAGGCTGTGAGTCTGTGACTGAATGACGAGAGGGAGAGACCTATGCGAGGCAAAGGGCAAACAGGACGATCCCTCTCCCAAACGGCAATGGTCAGAAGCCTCGGGAGGGAAAAGTGTGATTCCTCACTCTCTGGGGCCCTGTTTCTGATGTTGAGTAACCTGACAGGATGCTCGGGCTACAGGATGGATTGGATGCTTTCTCTTCTCCACTCTCCGCCTCCGTCAGGACATTCATCCACTGCACTGTACTGCACTGTACTGAGCTGTACCTACATAGGTAAGTCAGGAAGGTAGGTACTTCTGCTTTGTTAGTTGGCCTCTTAGCGCTGGTCCTCTTTACTAGGGACCTGAATGATTCACACGTTTTCACCGCCGTCGGCGCTGGTTCCTGCCATAATCGATGTCGTATCATAACAAGTCCATCCTGGACCCTGCCTCGTTCCGCCCGCTTTCGTCCGCCTTGCACCTGCCTCGTTAACTTGGACGACTGACTCCTCGTACAAAAACCAATATAGCTTCCACTCTTCCCTTCTCCCCTCTCCCCCAACCTCTGCTTGGGTTCAGTTCTCATTCTTGCCCTCATACCGCCCCGGGGGAAGACGGGACCGCATAAACTCGTTCCATCGTCATCGTCGTCATATCAGTGGATGACGTCCCACGATCCCAGATTCCCCATATTCAAATTGCCATTCCTCGACCCACGCCGTGCCCTGACAGCTTCTCCTAGCTTGCATGGCATGATACATGATACCCACCTCGCTCGGCTCCTTCTCTCAGACTCTTGGAGCTCGAGCCCCAGCCTCAGCTTCAGCTTTGGTACCAAGAGGCAATAGTCCGCCGCTCCCTGCATTGACGCCGCGTGCCCTCAAACACCACCGCCCAGCTTCCTCGCCCTTGTTATTCATGACGAGATCCTGCCAACTTCAGCGTGGCTGCTGTTCCAGCTACTCGAAACCACCATCATGCCTATTTTTCAAGACGATTTAGATCACCATGAACCTGTTGAACCTCCGCCAGTGGATGTGGCTGCCCACAAGTTGAGACGCCTTTCGGAAGAAAGCATCTGCACCGAGCTCTGCGAGGGTCTCGTCCCCGATAGCCCGCCACGACCTAGCGCTGCTGCAAGGACCGACGATGGTGATGGTGCGATATCGGATCGAGCTGCTCTAATCGAGAGACTCAAAAGGGCACAGTCCCCAACCTGGATACCGAACCGACATGTATGTCATGATGGCCCCCGGACCTTCTTGCTCACAGTACTAACGCTGATTGTACAGCTCGAGTCAATCCTGCAGAACACACCTGTTCCCGCAACGAACCGTCCTCAAACGCCGACCGAATCGTCCACCCTCCTCCCACCCGCGCAAATTACGCCCGAGAAGAACAATTCTCAAGCCGAATCAGACAACAGGTTGCACGATGGCCTGAGCATTGAGCGGCCGCGGTCGGCTTTACATAGCGGGAACTTCACCGAAGAGGAGGCGGTGCCCAAGGCGGCTTCCGCTGGTAGAAACCTCGTCGATAGACATGATGCTCCGGCTGAGGCATCGTGGATCGCTACCTCGCCTCCCAGGCACTTCACACCGTTCCAACATGACAAGGGGGTTCCTTTCCCAGAGAGCACAGAGAGTTTCCGGTTCTGCGCCTCACCTCTGTCGTCATCCGTCTCCTCCAGTTTCATCTATAAGCCACCAACGAGCCCTCTGGTCCAGTCCCACAGCTACGACGAGCTTGATATTTCCATGCCGCTGGGTAGCTTTGGATTCTCTTCCAGCTCAAACGGCGCTAGGCGACACACAGCTCACTCGTTAACTTCGTCGCCGTTCTTGTCTCCATCCCCAAGACAGTCGCTACCTCCCCGCGTACCTTCATATCGCAGAGAAGCGTTTCCCTACCAGGCTCATCAACCTCGGAGGTCGTTGACTTCGACCCCAACCTTTGTACAGCCTGGCACTTCGCCGCCAACGCCCGCCTTTCTTCGATCTCGCCGCTCTTCCATTGTTTCAGACTCGTCACCACTTCATCATGCGTCCATGGTTGGCTCATACGAGGAGAGTATCCTTCGAGGCCGCATGTCCACTACTCCCTCCAAGCCGTTAGACTTTGTCGCTCAAATCGGCGTTCTAGGCAAGGGAAAATGCAAGCCCAATCTGAAGTGCCCGCCCCATGTAACTCTTACATTCCCAGCCGTTTACTACAGCTACAGCAGCACTACTCATGGTCGCTCTGGCTCTGAAGATGGCCCGAGCCCTTACGTAGGCCAGATCGACCTGGAGAATGGCCTTCCAAATCTGGATGACGAGCATCGAGCCAAGAAGAAAGCCCAGAGCCGATATATCGATAGAATGCCTGTGGAAGAGGAGATGGATGTTGGCATCGCCAGAAAAGGGGTTGAACAAGACTCTCGCAGAAATTCTCGAACGAAGCGCAGGGCCGGATCCCCGAAAGCTCCCCCGGGTGGAAGCTACAGGATCCCCGAGAAGGGTCAGGTTCAGATTATTATCAAGAACCCCAATAAGACAGCAGTCAAGCTGTTCCTCATTCCGTACGATCTCTCAGGCATGGAACCCGGCACCAAAACCTTCGTCCGCCAACGCAGCTATTCAGCCGGCCCTATCATTGACAATGCCCCCCAAACCTCCGACACGAGCTCGGAAGACCGGCCCATCTTGAGATATCTCGCTCACCTGCATATCTGCTGCCCAGCCAAGGGGAGGTACTATCTCTACAAGAGCATCCGCATCGTCTTTGCGAACCGCGTCCCTGATGGCAAGGAGAAGTTGAGAAATGAGACGACGTGGCCAGAGCCTCGGTTCACTCCTTATAAGCCAATTCGGGTGATGCACCCGCCATTGCCTACTCAGTCTGGGCCTGCTGCCATGCTAGCTATGGACAAGGCCTTGCGCAGGAGAAGCGCCGGTTTCTGTTCCGGTCCAGCGTATCAGGCATTTGACGGAACAGAGGGCATGTTCCAGGGGGTTGGCTCTTCAGCCGGAAGTTTTGCGGCTGGTAACATACTGCCCATTGATCCTGTTCCCTTCCGTCTCCCAGGGCGTGACAGAGTGGGCAGCGATGTGAGTGATGTTACCAACATCACCGGTGCCGTCACGACTGGCATTCACTCCCCTAGATCGTCCCAGACCAGCCGACCGTCGACAAAGGATTCGACCAGTGTCTCGCCGTGGGGGCCAACGCTGTACGAAAAATTGAACAAAGGTGAGCCGGGCTATGGTGGGAACGCATTTGCTAGCAACCGCTCGGGATCCCCTGGCGGCACTGAAGGGTTGCTCTCCCAACGCCTGCGCTCTCTCGGAATGAAGCCACCGCCGCCCCCCAACGTATCTGACCACGAGGGCATGTCGCCTTAGGCCGAACGAACATTTGATTTACATAGCACTCTGCATGCTGGAGCATGCTTTATTGTACATATTCTTGGCTCCTCTATGGAATCCCTTGTCTATTTCATTTGAAGGATTCTCGCCTGCAACGATATAAACAGGGCTCTGCCCGCTTTGGATGGCGTCAATGTTCTTGGTTGGATTGGATGAGGCGCAATTAGGGAATCAGAATTAGGTCATCAAAATGATTTCGAGGCGTTTGGAGTTTCCCTATACCAGGCAAGGCACGGGAACTGGGCATCTAGATAGGTAGTCAGGCTTGATATCATAACCTTTCACAAATGACGTGGCAATGGCGGATATATTCATCTTGCGGATGGAGTATATTTTACAGGGTAGCAACAGAGTTCAGAAGCTCATGAGAGTTGTACATATCTAACATGGTCCTCGTTGACCGATCTTCCATACAATCCCCCCCACCATTCTTCCACTACCTTAACTGTTCATGCATCTTCGTCTCCCATATATCGTTTGAGCATTTTCAAGTGGTCGTCATGTCTATCGCTCTACCAGGACGTTTCTGGTTTGCGCACGGCCTTCGGCTTGTCCTTAGGCTTATCGCCATAAATTTCATTCCCAGTCCGGCCGTGAAGCTGCTGATCGTACCGGTCCCAAAAATGGCCCCAGTAGCCGAGTACTTCACGAGAGGCCAGCTGGTCTAGATCCTCATGAGCAAGACTCTCAGCCTCGATCTCACCCGGCTCTATCAGCTTAGAACTCTTTGCTTGACGCTTTCGCCGCTCGGCCCACATGGCAGCATATTTTCGAACCTTGTCGTGCATTGTCTTCTTCCACGCCCGCACATCTTGCAGCTTATCGGACGCAGGCTTGAGGCCGAGGCCCTGCTCGCGCTTCTTCTGCTTGGCCAGCTGCTTGAGGAATACCTGCTGGACCTTTATCAACTCTTGATGGGACATGCTGTGCAGGACTTTGTCGAGGTCCCGGAGTGGCACCTCCTTGCCGTTGATCATGTAGGTCATTGGAATGTTCTCCATCTCAGACGTGGTGAAGGCGTGATGAAGCCGGGGGTACTTTTCCTCAACGGTGGAGAGTTGACGCGAGACATCCTCGGACCATGCAGCCATCTTGCGCATCTCAAGCCAGTGCCGCTGCAGACGGTAAACAAGGCTTCTAGGCGCCTTCAAGAGGCCGGAGTTGCGTAACTCGCGTTTCTCCTTGCCGGACCGTTGAGAAGCCCACCCGCGCCAGGCTGGCATGAGCATAGTCTCGCACCAGTACATGGCACGATCCCATCTGCCCATCTCGCCTAAGTAGCGGATAGCCAGATACCAAGTGGCCCTTGTGAGCTTGAAGCCCGCCTTCGTCACCCTGTCGATGCAATCCGAAAGGCCCTGGGGGTCATTCATTTCCTTATACGTCCGCAATACGATATTCAATACGCGGACGAGATCGTACTCGTTGCGGACGTAGATGCCGTCGCCGGTGCGCTTCTGGCTGGACGCAAGAACGCTCGTCCAGGTCTTGTCCCAGAAGCGCATGATCTCCTTGTACTGCTCGTCTCTATAGAGCGCCAACATCAAACCGGACACCACGTCGGGTGGGAATTGGTCCCCGGACTGGAACTGTGGAAAAATTTGAACGAACAGGCTCACAAGCTCTTCGACGGATGCAAGCTCACGAAGCTCGACGAGGAGCGCGATAGCTCGTCCAAAATGACGACTCTCCGCTCTGAGCCTGTTGATATTCCCCGCATTAATGTTGCCGCTGGCGCCGGTTACAGGCTGGCTTACGCCCTTGGACGCTTCCACAACCCGGCGGACATGCTCGACAAACTCCTTGGCCAGGTTCTTTGACCTTTCAGCACCAGGCTGCCTCTTTACGGCTGCGCTAGCCATGGCGACCAGAGCGCCAAAGGTCAAAGGCAGCTCGGACCTCTGAAGTCGGTCATGGAGACTCTCAACCAACCGGTATTCGCCGACGCGAGCAGCTCCAGCCATGACGACGGCAAAGTGCTCCGTTGTGACCAAGAAAAGATCGTCCTCGACAGCTCTCTTTAAGAGAAGGTAGGCAGGATGGATCTGGTTCACCTTGACAAGAGCTTGGAGGAGATATTCGTAAGTCTCGTCATCCCACTCCACGTCCATCTCTTTCATTTGCCGTAACAACTCATAAACCTTGTCAATTTTGCCCTCGATGCCGTTGAATTTGAGGAGCTGATTCCAGATAGCCGTGGAAGCAAGGTTCCGCGTGGTCATCTCAGTGCACAGGCTCTCTGCCTCCAGCAGCAGGTTGTTCTGGAGGTATGCCACCACCAAACCCAAAGCCATTTGATTGATAATGGGCAGCCCGGCTTCTTGGGATCGTTTAAAGTACTCTAGCGTCGTGTCCAGGTCCCCCATCTTGGCACTCATTGCCATGACATGGGCATATGTAAAGGAGTCGGGTTCGTGATGCATTGAAATTTGGTCGAATAACTCCAGGACCTTGTCATAGTCGTTAGTTCTCATGTAGGCCTTCAGCACAGTGTTCCAGGCACAAATGTCCGGCTCTACTGAATAGATGTCCGACATGTTCTTGAGCTCTTCCATTGCGCCGTCGACATCTCCGGCTTGAGCATAAACATTCAAAGTACTTCTGAAGGCCCGGGGTGAACGAAGCAGGTCTGGGTAATCTGCCACGTACTGGTCCCATATAGACCGCACCATTGCCACATCGCCGTTGTATGCATATAGTTTAAGGAACTTCTCATAACCCCACTGGTTCAACCCGCCTCTGAGTTGAACCCAGTCATAGTAGAGTTCTTCGAGTCTCGGCGTGTTTACCGGGAAGTATAATTTGAACATGCCTCGTAAGACGTGCATCGCAGGCACGGCACCAGGTATTTGTCGGAACTTCCGGTAGATGGCAGGAAGCTTCTGAAGAGTAGCGCGAGTCTCTTTCTTATCATACCAGCGCTCAAGCATGTGTACGAGGTATTCATTGTACAATCCGGGGTCGTTTTGAGTCTCGAGTATGATAGTGGCTTGGTCCATTGAGCAAGGCTGCAATAATGCCATCCTCGCAAAGTGTCTTCTGAACACGCGGAAAGCAAGTCTAGCAATCCCGTCTTGCTTTATCTCCTTGTATTTCTCGGCACCATCCGTGGCCAGGTAAGATCGGAACGCAAAGTAGAGATCTCCTTGGCCGGGAATCGTCCGGAGCTTCTGCAATCGTTGGTGGTCCGGTTTCGCTTGAGCTGTCGACTCGGGTCGTCCCGCATAATACGCAATCCAAACGTCCAAAGCTACTGACCATTGTTTCGAGCTGATGGTGTCTGCCAGCAGGTACTCAAGGCCACCGCTTATTCCCCTCTTGTCGAGGCCCATCTTGAAGGACTCCACGGCGGCTTGCAAGTCACCAGCGCGCAAGAGGAGGATGATTCCCGCGGTCAAGACAGCGTCATCCCACTCGTCTGCGGGTATTTGCCGGAAAATTGAAGCCGCCCGTCCTGTCTCGACGATTCCGTGAGATTTGGCGAGGTACTGAACAACCCGACCACGCACACTGAGCCGTTGATCATGATCGATGACACAGTACAGATCCCAGGCCTCTTGATAGCGATCTTCATTCAGGTCCAGCAGACGTTGAAGGCTGTGCAAGTCCGACTCGTCTTCGCCGTTCAAGCTTTCCAAAGCAATTTGCGTGTTTGCATCCGCAGCGATATCTCCGTTGCTCGGCGCCGGAGTTCCGGCCTCAGATAAAGGTGTCGAAGCAGAACTTGTCGCTTCGGTCGTGTGAGGGGAAGATTCCGACGAGAAGGGCCGTCGTCCGGGGATCAAAGCTTTGCAATGCCCGTCTTGAGCGGCAGGGAGCCTGGGGTATATCCGGCGCAGCAACGGAATGCACGAGGCCGGATAGAGGAAATCGAGCATCAGGGCTGAGGCGACCAGAGTCGACTGCACTGGACGACAAGCTCTATCCGAGTCGGCGGCTGCTGAATCTGGAGCTCGGGATAGGCCAGGTAAAACATTGGCAAGGTCAATAGCCGAGGCGCCATGTTGCCAGAAGCCAGTGTGCAGCTGGCGAGAGCGTCTCGGCGACTTCCGTATCACGCGCTGGAGACTACGAGGTTCCAGGCTGACGGCCGTTCGTTCGAGCATTGTATCGGAACGGTGTATGCTGACCAGGGGCGACGGGCAACCGTGTAGGCATTCTCGGGTGGTGGCGATCAGAAGATAGAAGCCATCTCGGCCACGAGGGAGTGCGGTCGCGGAGGGGTGGAAACGGGTCGAGTTGACAAACGCAGGAACCAGAGTGGTGGTGGTCGAGAGAGTGCTGGTATAGACACGGCGGCACAGCACAGATGAGAATTTTCAGAGAGAACCCAGGCGCCCAAAAGAAAAAGACAAGGGAACAAGAAAAAAACCAACGAGGCTCTGCTCAAAGAAGGGAAGATGGGACGGGGTCCGATTCATCACCATCAGTCGATGCTTCATGCCAAAAAAAAGTGCCAATCGAGCTTAGGCCGAACGGCCAATCGGCGGGACTAAGCAGCCGGAAATGCGGATCCAACCGGACATGGAGCCCAGCCGATCCACTTTCGTCCGCTACGACTTTGACATCACCATCTCGCAGAAAGCAAGCAATCAGGAAACACGATGCAATCGGTCGTTTTGACAGTTTCAATTGTTTTGTCAACTTAGAAGCCAGGAAGTAGAATAAGCCCGCGTGTCTGATTGTCGTCGTCATCCATACCTAGGTAGGTAGATTACAAAGGAAACAGTGCCGCTCCAGGGTACAGTCTCCAACCAGCTGAAAAGCCCATAACGCCCAGTTCCATTATCCCAAAGGCGTCCAACATGTTTTGATTTTGACCCAACTAAAGAAATACCCATGTCTACCCCCTGGGCACACATACACACACACACTCATACAGTTTTGAAAACTCCGAGACGTCCAGCTCCCAGGGCATTTTGAATAAGAGAGAGAAAACGGCAGTCGACGTCCGGACATCGTACAAGAAAAGATTAAATATGAGGGGTATCGGATCTGGGTTCTCGTCTTCACTTTGCCAATCTGTACATCGCAGTGGAACGAGAACAAATGGAGAATACGCCGGTAAAGCAAGCCTGTCGGTAGGCCGAGGCTGTGTCGATTTCATGCGCCCGTCTTCGCCCCGTTCTTCTCGTCGTCGGAGGAAGAGACGCGAACTTCATTCCGTAGCCCGGACAAGATATCGGCCTGTCGGGCCGCTATCTTGTCCGTGCTCCAGCCGGGGTCCCCGGCTCCGGCTCCGAGTCCGCTGCCGCCGGCGGAGCGGGCGCTGCTGCTCGACGGGAGACGCAACTCGGGAAGGGCAATGCTCTCGGCGGAGTCGGGCGTGGAGCAGGCGGCGTCGTGTTGGTGACAGCACCCTCCTTGGGGAAGAAGCACGGGATGTGTATCCGAGAGAGGGGGAGACTGCTCGGCGACGAGAGCGACCTCGGAGGGTGCTCGATTCGTCGGATGGTGCACAGCGGATGGAGCGGACGTTGCCGCGGGTCATGCTTCGCTCTCTCTTGCGGCCTCGCATGACATCGTGCTCGGCAGTTGGGGAGATGATGGTGGGTGGCTCGGCAAAGGCAGAATTGCGTGGTGCGACTCGAGCCGTCATTGTGCCTCCGTCCTTTTTGGAGACAAGAAAGCAAACTCTGGTTGTGACGAGGCCAATGCGAGTTGCGTCGAGCTGAGCTGTTGGATACGAGACGAGCGTAGCAGATACGAAGGGACCCCGATAGGAAGCACGGAGTGGAAGCTGGGGTTGCAAAGGAACAAGACCGAGGCAGAGCAAGACAAGGAAGGTAAGTATTAAAAGCGTCTCTTTGTATGTATTGGATTGGGTCACTCGGCGACAAGTTAAGCTGGGACGAGGTGGTCAGGATGCAGGGAGACGTGGCAGCGGCATGTATGTTTGTTTTGTGCAACTCTCACGGGGGAAATGAAGAGCAGAGACACTCCGGGCATCCCTCGACATTATAAATAGGCAGATGGTGGAGTGTAAAACAAACAAAGGGGGCACGATTGACATCCATGACATGAAAGAAGGAAAAACGAAGGGACCCCGAGACCCAAGGGAGGGGTGCGGCATTGCATCCGCCGTGCCGTGGCCCCGTCATACAACGACCAAGCGAATAGAAGCCATGGATGCCAGTTCAGTCATCTGATGGCATGGCATGGCCTTGGCCTTTTCTGTCTGTGTGTTTTTTGCTTTCTGTTTTGTTGTTTGCTCCCCCTTTCGTCTACTGTACACAAGCTACAGTATCCCACTGAGCGCTCGCCTTACTTTGTCTGGGCGCCCTTGTCCTGTCCTGTCCTATCCTATCGAGCTCGCCAGGCCCCTGAAGGTCCCCGTTGATGACGGGAGGATCCCAGTCCGCAATTACAGCTTGCAATGCACTGCAATGCGATGCAATGCTTCCTTCTTCTCGAGGTTCCACGGCTGTGTGGGATGGGATGTGCAACCAGGGATCAGCCATCCGCCGGGCTGAACTTTGGTTAGCTCGCAGGCACCGCAGGATCGAGACTTGGCCAGCAACATCTTTTAAATATGGATGGATTGACCGCGGCAGGGCGAAGCTTAGTGGCATCAGCCAGCGCCCATATCTGTAACAGAAATCTTGTCGCTGGAAACATGACCTGGCAGCTTCCCCGCGCGTGGAGCACGCCGTTGGGAGTGTGCTGCGAGACACGCTAGTGACTAGAGTGCAGAAGGCTAAAAGTTGGCTCCTGTCAGCCGTGCCGTATGTGCAGTGCAGTAGGCTACCGTACCGCAGACAATCCGTCTCATCCAAGTCTACACATCTCCAGAAGACTCCAAGGGGACCCCAACTTACCCCAGATGATCATGGCCAAACTGGTGCTGGCGAAACATGACGACGCATGTCATGACGTATCAGCTAACGCAGGGAAAACCTACGTCCATATTACAAAACGTGCTCAGGTGCCCTCGTGTGCCTGTACGGGGTGCAGCATTCGACCACCTTGAGCGCTACGAGAAACATGGGCTGCGTTTGGTCTGGTGCGTATGCGAGATGCTGCTACGTAATGCAGGACTCTACGGCTTCAAACGCTCAAATGCCTTTCTGGTGGTGGCCATATCTGTCGCCGCATCTTGGCAGGCTCTGCTCGCGTCATTGTCAGCAGCTCGGCCAAAGTTTCAAGATTGGGCCAACTCTCAACTCGTCCACCACACCTTCACCAGAGGACTTTGTTAGCGCCCAGGCACTTGAGATGCGTTCCTCGTTGGCTGAGCCAGCCAGCTTGCCCCGACGTGGCGCCTTCTTGGAATCCTTCAAGCCTTTATTTCCTATGTAGCGGTTAAGCCAAAGTTGCCCTATCAGTTAACAGAAACCTTGTGTCGTGTGCTGCGCGGGAGGCTTTCGTGGTGGAAAGCTTTCTGGGACAAGAGCTGCCGCCTGCGGAAAGCAAGGCAACAAACATCCATTGCCAATACCAGGAGGGCCCAGACCGTTCCATCGACGTTACTCAGCACGGCGCCAAATTAGCTGTGATAGGACGATCCATGGTGAGTTTATTTAAGCAGCATTGGATCCAACATGCTCCGGAGCTGTCATGGTAAGATTGATGGGAAACGGAGAAGTGCTTGTAGCCTATTCCGTCGTTGGCGTTGGCCTTTCTCTTTGTGGCTCACAAGAATGTTGGACGTGAGGTTCCTGGAATATTCAACGGTTGCATGAGGCTAAGATGGGCACAGTCGGCGGACACAAGACTCCGGTCCGCGAGGTCTTCCGGAGCCCCTGATCTCCGAGCCACCGGAGAGCGACTCAAACAGGGAGGATGACACGCCAGCAGAGTTGAGTGCTGCAGGTGGGTTTGCCTCTTGGCTTGTCTGCCTGACGACGGGACTTGCAAGTGATGCCATCGACGAGACTTGGTTGTTTTCATGGTCTTTTGTTGTTATTATGGCCGCTTCCGGGCCTTCTAAGGGGTTACTTAACGTAGGTACCTAGGGACGTGGACCCACCGCAGTCCATCCTGCCCGTAGGTAGGAAGGTTCAGGGCTGCTTGCAGTGGAGGTAGCCTACCCCGGCCATGGACTGCTGTCACAAGCCGGAGAGAGAAGGAGCCCGAACCTGAGGTTGACGCTGACCACTGAGCAGCTGCCTACAGAGCCTACCTACCTAGTCTATCCATTGGATTGGATGACAACATGTGCCAGCTCC
The DNA here is from genome assembly GCA_013266205.1 of Fusarium decemcellulare. Taxonomy (NCBI): domain Eukaryota; kingdom Fungi; phylum Ascomycota; class Sordariomycetes; order Hypocreales; family Nectriaceae; genus Fusarium; species Fusarium decemcellulare. The sequence goes on along the minus strand of JAAGWO010001307.1, from coordinate 4,161 downwards.
TGACTTGCAACTCGTCAACGACACTCCACTCGGCCAGACAGACCATCACCAACCGTCGTCATTCCAGGAGCTTTATTCAGAGCAGTCGACAACACAACTGCAGTAGCGACGCTTGCTGCGAGTCCTTTCCCCCTTCTTCGCTTCAAACCTTCCATTCTGGCCTTGCACTATTTATATTTCTTGTCTAGTCCTTTTTTTGGTCCTCAAACACCATCATTTTTACTGTGCATATTCTTTCCCTCTCTCACTCTCGACGTCGTCGCGTCCACACTCTTGGCCCCTTTTCATCCTGCGACAGCGCGCTGCAGCGGTCGGAAAACGGAACGAATCTCGCTCGCCGCCATCTAAATCGACATTTCTATCAGCGTGGACAAGGAATGGCCCTGCAAGCTCCATAATACCACCCGAAAACCCTCCTTCCGAAAACCCTCCTTCATCCCCCGTTCGCTCCCGCATCCATCATCATGATGGCTCGATCTCGCCCCGCGACGACGGGATACGAACGCCTCGCCCAGGCCGACGACCACAGCGACGACTCCGACGATGATCCCCTCTCCCAGTCCTATGCTTCGCTGCAGCCAGCCGCCGCGCCCCGTTATGCTCCCGTTACCCAGCCGCGCCATCGCTCCGGCATGGCCAGCCCCAAGTCCTTCGCCTCCTCATCCAGGCCCAAGTTTCGTCAACGTGTTGGTAGCAATGCTGGGGTAGACCTCAAGGCCATCAATGCCCGGCTCGAGCGCTGGGCCGACGAGATCGCGTCGCGTTTCAAGCGCAAGGGCAAGAACCAACCAGGTGAAGAAGAGCGCCTCGAAATTCACTATTCTGTCTTTCAGCCCCCGGAGGGTGTGCGTCCTGTCACAGCCGAGAGCATCGCCGTGCCACAGGAGGGTGTCATGGCCAGGGCTGAGTTTGAGACCATCGTCGAGAGCGTTCGAACCGCCATCAGGCAAGAAATCCACCCAAGTATGATCTCTCAGGGTAGCTCAGGCAGTTACTTTGCACGAAACCCAGACGGCAAGATCGTCGGCGTCTTCAAGCCCAAGGATGAGGAGCCGTACGCCGCAGGAAATCCCAAATGGAACAAGTGGATCCATCGAAACCTGTTTCCTTGTTGCTTTGGCCGAGCGTGGTATGTCTTGTCTAACCTGGTCTTGTAGTAACTAGTTTTAACCTCTGTGCAGCCTTATCCCCAATCTCTCCTACGTTAGCGAAGCGGCTGCGTATGTGCTTGACTGTCAACTGAGGACCCATCTCGTTCCATACACCGACGTCGTCTGGCTTTCATCCAAATCTTTCCACTACCCGTTCTGGGACCGGCGCAAGTTCAATCGCAAGAAGAAGCCCCTCCCTGCCAAGCCCGGCAGTTTCCAGGTCTTTCTCAAGGGCTTCAAGGACGCTAATGTCTTTCTGCGGGAGCACCCATGGCCAGATCAGTACTGGTCAGGATTCCGGACCAACGATGGCCAAAGCAAGAAGCGAAGGAGATGGACCGAGAGCTGTCGTCCATCCGGGGCTGCATCCCCAGACGATGCATATGCCAGCGACGATGAGCATGGTGGTCAGGAAGATAATCTCCTAGGCCCCGATAACTTCCTCTGGACAGAGAACCTGAAGGAATCGTTACGAGAAGAACTTGAGAAATTAGTCATTCTCGACTATATCATGCGAAACACGGACCGTGGCCTCGACAACTGGATGATCAAGGTCGACTGGGAGGCAGGTAAGGCTTCTATAGCCTCAGACCCTATTCACTTGAACATGGAGCCGGTCGCCGAGGAAGAGGGGCCCCGGCCTGTCGATCTCTCCCAACAAGCCCCGCGTGCCACCAGAGCTTCATACCCTTACAAGACCCAAAAGCCCATGAGTGCCTCAAATCGGCAATACACAGGCAACGAACCTACAATCAGCATCGGAGCCATCGATAACTCGCTGTCATGGCCCTGGAAGCACCCGGATGCCTGGAGGAGGTAAGAACAAGGCCCGTCGGATCACTACTATTGGGAGACATGCTGACTTTGACTATCAGTTTCCCCTTTGGCTGGCTCTTCCTACCTGTGGACCTCATTGGAAGACCCTTCTCACAAAAGACCAGGGACCACTTTCTACCTTTGCTCACGTCTACAACGTGGTGGAGTCAGACGACACTTGCTCTGAAGAGGGTGTTCCAGATGGATGTTGATTTCCAGGAGCGTATGTTTGCCAAACAGGTTGCTGTTATGAAGGGCCAGGCCTGGAATGTCGTTGAGACGCTCAAAACACCCGACCATGGCCCCCTTGAACTGACCCGCCGGGCAAGAGTCTGTGTCTGGGACGATTTGGTTGATGTGCCTGTCGCAGTTCCTATGCGAGCAACCTCATCTGAAGTTCGCCGCAACCCCAACGTTCGGCAGTCCATGGACGAGGCCGACATTGCGGGCTCAGCTCCGGCTAACAACCCCCCTATTGAGGACCTTCTTGGTTTGGCCAGTGCTCCAGCTGAAATGCCTCACCCCGGTCGCTTTGAGCTTTCTCCGACAGGCGAGACAGCCCAGTCGCCAGACGAAGTCCTATCGAGCGATTCCAACCATCTGGCATCAGCAGGGCAACAACAACGTGGCGGGGAGCTGGGCGAACGTCCCACTGTCCAAGCAGTTGGGTTCAGAAACAGTTACCAAGGGCCTGTACGTGCACTCAATATGTACGAGCCGGCACGCCAGCAGCAACCGCAGCAGACGTCGCGGCAACAGCGGAGGTATTCATTCGCCAATGCTGCTGCCCGTCGCAACAGCAACACTATTGCACAGCAGTACCACGACGCCTACAACGACGACCTGGAAGGGGACCTTGGTTATGCTACCGCCGAGGGCCAGATGGGTAACCAACGCAAGGTCATCGTCGAGCGCCTCGAGGCAGTCAAGAGCAGGAACCCTGTCTTTACCTGCTGGTGAGCGGGACGCACATAGCCTCTCCGGTGTTGGCCCGTCCTACCAGACGATCTGTTGGCTGCCAACTGGCGGGTTTCGGGCGTTGGAAGCGAGGCTCTTGCTCCAGCCACAATCGCCACGTCGCAACCATCTGAACCCGCCATCGTATGAGATCATGATCCATGTTTAGTAGAGTACCTTAATTTTAGGCCCTCAGGGGTTCCATTTCATGTTTCCTTGGCCTCGAGTTTTTGCCTAACGTGCTCTTTGCTCCATAACCTGCAGCAGCTTGCTTCTTCGAGCTTATCCTGCATGACCGCAACCGGTGAGAAGGTATCTCAGCGGGACCTATCGACGTTGTGCTAAGGAAAAAAAAACACGCAGGAGACTTATATATTATACCTCCACAGCATAGTACGTCTAAACTTATGATTATTCAGGGGGAGTAAGATAACTTTGAAAAGCTCCCAAGCCTGCCAACAAGGTTTCTATTGGCCTTGACCCAAGCTGAGGATCAATTTAGGAGTTGTGGCCGTGGTGACACAGTTTAATTGCTGCCTTGTTTCTGTCTCCTGTGGGCCCGTCAGCTGTGGATTGCTTCCTTTCCATGAACTTCTTCGCCCGCCCTGGAGAGTACCTACAGCCGCAAGCTGCAGAGGAAAGGAGAAAGAGAACAGGCCAGGAGATTCAAGTTGACCTGCATACGGCAGAACCGAAACAGCGAAGCGATGGTGGGAGCAAGGCGAGCGGGGTCAAGACCTGACCTGTCATGTTGCACAGTATTTCCTGTGTTGTGGCTGTTTATCACCAACTCGGCATTGGTTTTGGTCTTGTTTGGTAGCGGGCTTTGGTTTGCTATTGCAACGAGTTATGATGATTGAGGAAAGAACAACGTTGCGTTGGTAAGATGAAAGTCACAGCGAAACAAATTACCTTGTTGTGCTCCTTCTAGATCATCCCTTGTCCGGCACTGCCTGTGCCTTTCCTTCGGCTTCATCCAGGCAAATGCTACTATGCTGCGGCAGTGCGAGAATGCCACGCATTGGCGATGGAAGAGACGTAGTGCACGTGGAAAAGGTACCGGAGCTGCGAGGGTGTTGAGATGCAGACAATGCTGGATGCCAGCATGTGAAGCGAGCTGACCAACCCTCGTTTCCCGCCCTTCCCGTCATCCCGCCTATCCAGCATAGCCCACCGTTTTCCCGACTCTCTGGTCAAAAACCCGAGAGTCTGGGTCGGCAAGCCATGGCTCGAACAT
>JAAGWO010001306.1:0-15695 GCA_013266205.1 Fusarium decemcellulare | reverse complement strand
CTGCAGTAGCGCTAAAGCCTCTGGAGCCCTGGGTCCCAGAGAGCAGGAACTGCTGCGCGGCGGGGCGGGGAGGATCTGGGTGTCGCACGTTCAGGTCGAGATGAAGCTTTGCAGCAGGAATTGAGGTTCATGTGTATGAAACACGGTAGAAACTAGCGACACGATAGTAATCAAACATACAATCAATAGGCGACGTAATGACTCTTTGACGCCTTGTTATTACCTGCCATCACTACTGCTAGCGAGTCTCGTACAGAGACCAAACGTCGACAATTTGTTGAGCCACTGAGATGGTGCCATGTAACGAGCTTGGCATGAAAAAGCACCAGAATGGCACGAGTGTAGGAATTTGAGGCGGCAAATCCCCCGGGCGAGGCAAAAGTAGTGACTCCTACCATTCGGCATCAGAATTGTCTCCTGGCTCAACACCTGCACATCTAGGCGCTGATAGTTAGGCGCCGTCGCAGCCTCCTCCTGGCGCTGGATTGCGCGGCTAGCGAGAAACCTTTTGGCTCGTATCCATTCAATCTCCATCTATTGCGTGGAGATGACACTCGCGCCGTCTGGAGCTGCTTACGTGCAGAGCGACTCTCAGAAACTGAAAATAGAGACCATCCAGTGACGTTCGTACTCGCGCTGACTGTTTCTAAAATGCTTATACGAGTACGGATGGGTCCATTGGTGTTGGCAGTCTCACATCACCGCTAACATGGATAATGCATCTTTTATCCCCCTCACCTCGCCGCCTTCTCCAGAGGGAAACCCCCCTGAGACAAATGGTGCCAATGACCTGTGCTACCGCTACACTAGGAACGGGAGCTGTCTCCGGTCGTGACAAAGCCCGAGTTGGGTGCTCCCCACCAAAAGGACAACCTCCCCCTCCTTGTCTGCCCGGGTTATTGTCAGGGGTCTTCCTCCACATTCCACCATCTGTCCTCCAGCCCCTTGACAGCGTGAGAGTTGAAGAGTCTGTGGGAGATGGCGACTATCGTGGGGTGATGAATCAGGCAACTCATCAAGTGCTCCTCTGTGCCGTCCCAACTGACAATGAGAGTTCAAACCATTCAAAGAAGCATACTTGCCAGAGACCAGCCTTTCCAGTTGAGGCTTCGTCCGCAGGGACGGCACGCGCGACACCACCACCCACATTTCCCCCGTTTCTCGCTCACACCCACTTGCCGATCTCCTCGCAGAAGTGTCGGGCCGTTCAACCCGTCTGCTTCCAGCCCTCAGATTTTATCCTCTGTCGGATATCCGTCTCCCCAACCCCGCTCGCCTGGTGCAAAGAGCCGCAGTCCAGGCATTGATCGGCCCAGGATATCACGGAATATATCTCTTGTTCTAGAAACACCAGTCCCCCAACCTCCAGCCTTGTTGGGAAAAGTCGACAGCTGCCGCGCCGTGCCTAAAAAGGGCTCGTCGACCGGCGGGTTCGCCCCCAAGCTTTGCTCTCCCCGATCCACACTGCCGGGATCCAGACCATTCCTCCAGACGATCCAATCTTTCCTCCACCAAATGTGGGCTCCGGGAGACGTTGCTTGCGTAATGCCCTCAGGAGTGTCCCCAGCGAGTTTAACGGGCGCGTACAAGCTTTTTCCCTTTGTCTTGCGTGTACAGTGTACTGTGCCCTTGTATACCGGCTACACGAAGCGCAGTGACAGATCACCGACGTGGGCCGGTTGACGACAAAGCTTCACCTGTCGATCTGCCAGATCTGTCTCCTGTCTCGTGTTTCACCCTGGCATGAAGCAGACCAATCGCCCACCACCGAAAGCTTGGCCTCGCCGACGCTGCGCTAAAAGTAGACTCGGGGGTTCCCCAGAGTTTTTTTTTACTCAATGGTTCCATCTGGCGTCTCGCCCGGATACTTTTGCCTCTGCGTGAGAGACTGGCGCGCGCCAGCAGAGTCGAGAATGGGCAAAAAGTCAAGTGATAAAGTATCCGTGTCGATCCATTTTTCTGTCATTTGTTCCAGACAGCACTGCCTCTTTGAGATCTACGGTGCACATTGCGATCCGCGCGCGTGAAACGTCTCTGGCGCACATTGTCGAGACATTGTGGCACGACCCATGATATAGGGTATTCTTGCTTTCCGGCGATCCGAACGTATGATGACATTGGCTGCTTCATTTATCGTGAATCGATTGGCAGTTGTTGGCGGCAATGTCTCATGGCGGTTGTGAGAGGAGTCGTCAAGACATGCAATATCCATTGGTTTCAAGTCTCCCGGTAACCCGCCATTTGAGCGGTATGACGACGGTTCAGTTACAGGTCATGTTGATTGGAACAGACGAGACTTTAATTTGCTAAATCTTATTTCTGTCTACGTCAGTCCTGCTAATACGTCGTGTTGATCATGCATCATCTCCCGCACATCCCGAAGTTAGCCGATTGTTCAGCATTGCGGATGAGGTTGATCCCGTGAATCCCGAGCGACGGATAGCTGCCATCCGCAAGAAGCCCCCAAGAGCCCCCAGGTCAGCATCAAGCTCAATATATGCACTTGCCACAATATCCGCACTCCTTATCACACGCAGCATAATCACTAGCCTCCCCGTCGCTGTCAGAAAGCGCAGCGAGGTAATCATCCCACCGCACCTCGTCCGTCGACTCTGTCTCGGAGTCACTCTCCGCATCCTGGCTCAACCACGCCTCCCATTCTTTTCTGACTGGAGCAGAGAGCACGTCTCCCGCGCTGGGCAGCTGCTTGCGAATCTCGAGAGAGCCGCTGTCGGACCAGACAAGCTCAAGCTTTCCATGCTCGGCGGAGAGCGCCCGATCAATGATGAGGTGGAGTAGAGCAGCGAGCTTCTTGAGCGATGGCTGATTCTCCTCTTCCCACTGTGTAATGTCGTCTTTGACGTTCTTGATCTCCATATCTTGCTGGTTGAAAAGTCCTCTCTCGTGATAGGCGAGGAGGAACTGCGTGACCTGGGCGATCCAGAGGCGCGGAAGCTGTTCACCAAGAGTGTCCCTCTCTCTAGCCCTGACTGACCGGGTCTTTAGATCAAAGATGGACTCTTGGGGTATAATCTCGCCCCCTTCTGACACCTTGAGCTGACGAGAGGCAGATGTTGGTAGGGGCTTGTTGATGCTGAGGCCTTGAATTTGAGCAAGGGCGTCTTCTGCTGCTAGAGCATGGCTGGCATTGCTCTGGCGTCGTCGGGGGTTGGAAGTCCGGATGAATCCATCACCCTCAAAGCGTACCATCAAGTCAAGATCGCCAAAGCGGTATGCCATGATTCTCTGGTGTGTTGTGGATCGCCTGACCGCAGGGTCCCAAGTGGTGTAGGCTTCTGGGAATGTGTGTCCATACCCTCTTACATCGGGAATGAGTTGTTTGGGCGAGTTCTCTCGACGGGTCAAGTGTACCGTGTCACCGACAGCTTCGACGAGGATGCGAAAAGGATGGTCAAGGTCAACACCTCTGGCGAATCGCAGGAGATTCCCAATTGTGCTACCACAAGCAACGACGTTGACGGGGATGGGGTTGGTGTTCATCTTCATCACGGAGACGATGGCAGGCTCCAGAGGATGCCTGGGATAAGAGGCCGCGTTGACATCACGGTAGTAATCACCCGAGTCCCAAGGAAGTCTCTTTGATGCTTTGGGAGGCGTCCAACGAGGAGGTTGACCTGCACTTGTTAGACACGCTTTACTCGGGAGCAGACAACGTACCTGGGATGATGATTTCTGGGGACGATGCGCTTGTCCAGTTGTACGATGCAACAAGCTTTGCATCCGAGATTTCTGCACGACTTGTATCGTCGGTGCTCTTGAGGCTGTCTCTGGTGATGCCCTCGATCAGGTCTCCAAGTGGAGGCGCTGGCGCTGGCGGTACTACCGAGGGTTGACGGTCTCGCCTGTACATGGGACGCTGCGAAGACCACATGGGTAAAGAGCAAAATCTGAAGATGAAAAGTATTTAATACAAAAGAGTTGCGCTGAGTAGAGCTGCGATGAGTTTCGCTGTGGTGCGCAGAAATGACTGGGCTAAATATCCAAGCAGAAGCAATCCATCCTTTATCTTCATCCGCGTCCAACATATCATTCACGGAGGCCCACCGCGCAAATAGGCATCCATTCCTTCAACAATCGCCATTGCCTCCACCGATTTTGCATTAATTACACTTTTGCTCGTCACTCGCAATTGCGGCATACGCACCAACACGTCGACCGGCCCCAGTGGATCTGTATATGCCGGAGGCCGACCAAAACACCACAGCCTGACTTTGCCCAGCGAATGACCTCGCGCGCGGGGACGGGAACAAGAGGGTCGTGGCCGGCCGCCTGCTTCACAACGGCCGGCCTCCGGTTGGGCCTGCGGGGGGCGGTGCTGGTGTTGGACCTCAAGGCAGATTGTCGCCTTTGCGGATGTCTTGGCGTGGGGATATATTCACGGTACAAAGACATCGTGCCTTCGTGTTTGCTCTGGTTCCTTGTGTGAATGTCTCTTCGCGGTTCTACTCACGTCGTACTTGTTCTTCTTCCTCTTGCTCTTGTCCTGCTCCTCTTTTGTCTTCGTTGTCGCATCTACTCTTATCTGTTTGTATTCATCAGACTCACACAATGGTCCTCGTCACCAAAGAGTCTTCTGGCCCCCGTGCCGACAAGTTGATCAAGTCCTTCTGGGCAGTTGCCAAAGGCGAACAGCACATCACAAACAGCCACTCCGCCCGGCTGTTTCTGCAGGCATGCAAGATCTTTTGCGAAAAGAACTCGGCAGTCAAGTGTGTCGAAGTCCTCATCTCGACCTCTTCTGGAGTGCCTTCGCTTGAGAGGGCTGTTCGCGCAGACTTGAGTGTCGACTTTATCACGTCGACTACTCTGCCATTTATCCTTGCACTATCAGACCCTGGTGTCGCGACACTGAATGATGGTCGCTTTCTTCGGCAGCTCTTGCTGGCTATCCTGGAACCATCCACGTTCTGGACTGCTCTGTCGGATGTCTATCGCCAGAGAAAGCTTGGTGATGCGGCCCTGGAAGCATTTGCATGGCTCTGTCTACAGATCGTCTTGGATCGGAGTGGAAGCCTCGATGCCCACCAAATTGGCGTCCGCAGCTTGACAGATGATCAATACCTCGTCAAGTCTCAATCCCCCGAAGTGAGAAAGATAGCATACCGTATCGAAAAGGTCGTCAGTATCCTGTCACAGCCTGGCATCACATCCAACGGTGTCAGCCCCGGAGGACGTCATGACAATGACTTTGCCGATTTTCGCAAGGTATCCATCTATCCAACATCCGATGAACTTCTGTCGACAGATGATCCATATCTCCAACGCCTTGCCGACGTATTTGATACACCTATGGACACGAGAGGCCAGGTCTACCGCGACTGGCTTTTCCGCCTGCTTCGCGATGATATGCTCTCCGAACTGCGCGAAGATCTCCAGACTGCCATGGGACAAAAGAAGAGCAAACGCAGACCCATTGCCTTGGCCCAGTTGAAGCTGGTGGGCATCAACGATGTGAACGATTCTGATACCCGCGCCAGCCCTCCGTATGCCGTCAACGTGGCATGCTACCAGGGCATCGAGTTCCCTCGGAAGTCCAAGGGCGGGAAGAAGAAGTTCTTGGTCGATACGAAGCAGTTCATGAAGCATGACTCGTTTGGTGCCCTCTGCTGTGACGGGGCGATTGTCGCCTTCGGATCAATTGTTAGAGATGTCGACAATCTCCTTAAGACGCCGCCTGTCATTGGCATCAGGTTCACCGATGATACCAGCCTACAGAATGCTCTCAAGGTCTTCCAAACCCCAGCCCGAGAACGCCTCAGGTTTCTCGTTGTGGACACTGCCACTTTTGCCTATGAACCTATCTTGAAGCGGTTGAAGGGTATCACCGAGCTCCCGCTTGAGCCCGAGTTGATCGACGCAGACCAGCCTTCTCATGACGTTACCATGCCGCCAAAGCTCGACAATTTCCTTAGGCAATTGAGAGCCGCTTCTTCAAATGGCCTCGCGGTCAAGATGCCCGCGAGTATGCGCCTCAAGAAAGATATTACTCTTCAAGGTGCCCAGCTCGACTCGTTCATCAACGGCCTCAGCCAGAAGATGGCCTTGATCCAGGGTCCTCCTGGAACTGGAAAGTCGTTCCTGGGTGCACTCATTTTAGTAGCTCTTCTGCGCCTGACAAACTCTCGCGTGCTCGTCCTGAGTTACACGAATCATGCTCTTGATCAGTTCATGGAGGATCTCATGGAAATTGGCGTCAGCGCGGATCAAATGGTCCGGCTCGGATCCAAGTCCACCGAAGCCACCAAGGGAACTCTGCTGCGCGCCTACGACCAGCAGAAACGGTTCTGGCTCACTCTAGAGGAAAAGAATATCCTCAACGGCCTGCGTCGCGAATCGGCCGACATTTGTGAGGAGCTTGAAAGCTGCAGTAAGAAATTGTCGGGCCAGGTAACTCAGCCATCCGACATCCTCGAGTACTTGGAGTTTTCAGAGAACTTTGCATTTGCCTGGGCCGCATTCCAGCTTCCCCCAAGCGACGGCTTCCAGATGGTTGGTGCCAACAACAAGGTGCTTGACTCGGATGATCTCTACCGATACTGGCTTCAGAATACTCCTGTCAATCGTCTTGGGGGTCTATATGCGTCCTTGGATCCGAACGCTAGAAGCATTTGGCATCTCTCGCCCAAAGATAGGAGGGAGCTTCATGAAATTTGGTCACAGGCTGTTCGTGAGGAGCAAATCGACAACTTTGTCGCTCTCAGCAAGCGGTATAGTAGTACCCAGGCCGAAATCAAGAGCATCCGCGACGAGAGTGGACGAAGAGTCCTTAGAGAGAAACGAGTGATTGCCTGTACAACTACCGCTGCGGCCATGTACCAGTCCATCATCGAAACGGCTAATCCCGATGTCATCCTCGTCGAGGAAGCGGGAGAAATCCTTGAAGCCCACGTCATCACCGCCATGAGTCCCTCTGTCAAGCAAGTCATTCTAATCGGCGATCACAAGCAACTCAGGCCAAAGGTTAGCAACTACAAACTCACCAAAGAAAAAGGCGAAGGCTACGATTTGAACGTGTCCCTCTTTGAGAGACTGGTGTGTCAAGGGCGTCACTTTACAACCCTCCAGGAGCAGCACCGCAGTCATCCAGATATCTCATTTTACTCTCGCATGCTGGCCTACCCCGAGCTCAAGGACATGCCAGCTACCCATGACCGCGCTCCTATCCGAGGACTCAAAAGTCGAATGACGTTTGTACATCATGAGAAACCTGAGGATACAATGGCCGAGGTCGGCGAGCGACGTGACCCGACTGCCAAAGCCAGCAAGAGGAATCCTCACGAGGCTGACATGGTGCTCAAGATGATCAAGTTCTTGGGGCAGCAAGGATACAAGACGGAGAACATGGTTGTACTCACGCCGTATCTCGGTCAACTGTTTTTACTCAAGGAGACACTTAGCAAAGAGAGTGATCCGTATCTGAATGACCTGGATTCCCATGATCTGGTGCGGGCCGGTTTGCTCACTCAAGCGGCAGCCAAGGTGAACAAAAAGTCGCTCCGCTTGTCAACAATTGGTAAGTGCTCCCTAATCCTTGAATTCGCTGCTAACAATAGCAGACAACTACCAAGGAGAGGAGTGCGACATTGTCATCGTCTCATTGACCCGCAGCAACGCCTCTGGCGACATCGGTTTCCTATACGCGCGTGAACGCCTAGTCGTTCTTCTATCAAGAGCACGGAATGGATTGATTCTCTTTGGAAACATGATGACCTTTATGAAGAGCAAGAAAGGAGGCGAGATGTGGACTCAATACTTTGACGCGCTAAGGAAGAACGACTCGTTGTTTGACGGCGTGCCAGTGTACTGCGAACGCCACCCAGACACATCCATGCTGTTGAAAACGGCAAAAGACTTTGAGACAATGTGCCCGGACGGAGGATGCGCAGAGCCATGGTATGTCATAACTCAGGAGTGGCGAGATCTGTCTAATAGTCTATAGTGGTACCCCTCTGAGCTGCGGAACACACACCTGCAACCGACGCTGCCATCGCGTACAGGACCACTCCAAGACCGTCTGCGAAGAACGAGTTGACAGAACATGCTCCAGAGGACACAAGTCCAAGATCCGCTGTGGTGACAAGTCTGGAAGCTGCAAGGCGTGCACCAAGGAGGACGAAGACAACAAAAGGAGAATCCTCCGCGACTTGGACCTCGAGAAGAAGCGCCAAGAGCAACAAGACCGGTACCGTCGCGAGCTTCAAGAGATGGACGATGAAATCGATCACCTTCGTCGAACCATGAAGTACGAGTCGGAAGAGAAACGACAAGCTGAAGAGTTGAAGCAGAAGAAGCAACATCTAGAGTCTCTGCGGGAGACGGGAGCCAACTTGAATAAGATGAAGGAGGCTCAGAAGAACTCCAGCCAGTCCCCTAAAGCGACTAACTCTCCACCTCCCCCGGTTGATGCCTTTTCAAGCGCTGCAAAGGAGTGGGAGAGCATGAAGCAAGTCGAGGGTGCCAAGAATACTGCCTTGGATAAACTCATGGGCATGATTGGCCTCGAGGCTGTCAAGGACCGTCTGCTATCCATGAAGTCCATGGTAGACACGAAGCTGCGACAAGGCTTTTCCCTGACTGGCGAGAGATTCAGTTGCTCCTTGCTTGGTAACCCCGGCACAGGTAAGCTCATCACTTGATTGGAGAACCTAGCTAATAACCCTGCAAGGCAAAACAACCGTTGCCCGCATCTACGCCGAATTCCTTACCTCAGTAGGGGCCATCGCAGGGAGCTACTTCAAAGAAGTGACAGGTTCCAAGCTCGCCAATATTGGCGTATCAGGCTGCGAGAAGCTCCTCGAGGAAATCATGAACGATGGTGGCGGCGTCATGTTTATCGACGAGGCGTACCAGCTTTCATCCGGAAACAGTCCCGGCGGCAAGGCGGTTCTCGACTACCTCCTCGCAGAAGTCGAAAACCAGCGAGGAAAAGTCGTCTTTGTGCTGGCCGGATATAGCAAGGATATGGAGTCATTTTTCTCCCATAACCCGGGTATTCCCAGCCGGTTTCCTATTGAGATGAAATTCGACGACTACACAGATGAGGAACTGGTTCGAATACTTCAGCTCCAGGTTCAGCGCAAATTCAATGGGAGGATGAAGGTAGAAGAGGGTCCAGATGGACGCTTCTTCCGGATCGCATGTCGTCGAATCGGCAACGGTCGTGGGAAGAACGGCTTTGGAAACGCGCGGGCCGTTGAGAACTGTCTACAGCTTATTACCGACAGACAAGCGGCACGTATCCGGAGGGAGAGAAAAGCCAAGAGGACGCCAGATGACCTAATGCTTACTCGAGAGGACATCATCGGGCCAGAGCCTTCCAAGGCGTTGAAGGAAAGCAAGGCATACCGTGAGCTGAACTGCCTAATCGGACTCAAGGAGGTCAAAGACGCGCTCAAGGTGTTGATGGACACTGTCAAGACAAACTACGAGCGCGAACTGGCGGAGCAGCCACTGGTCGAGTTCTCGCTGAACAAGGTGTTCTTGGGATCGCCTGGAACAGGAAAGACAACTGTTGCCAAACTCTACGGCAAGATCCTCACAGATCTCGGACTCTTGTCCAACGGCGAGGTTGTGGTCAAAAATCCAGCTGATTTCGTTGGAGCAGCTCTTGGCCAATCCGAGGCTCAAACAAAGGGCATCCTCGCATCCACAGTCGGAAAAGTCCTGGTGATCGATGAAGCATATGGTCTATACGGAGGAGGATCCAGCGGCTCCGTCAGCGACCCCTATAAGATCGCCGTGGTAGACACCATCGTCGCAGAAGTGCAGAGCGTACCAGGCGAAGACCGCTGCGTCCTCCTCATTGGCTACAAGGACCAGATGGAGGAGATGTTCCAAAACGTCAACCCGGGTCTCAGCAGACGCTTTCCCTTATCATCAGCCTTTGTCTTTGAGGACTTTGATGACGAAGCTCTGGCCAAGATTCTAGCCATGAAGCTGGGCAAAACGGGCTTTACGGCTACGGACAAGGCAATGGAGGTGGCGCTGGATATGCTCCGTCGTGCACGAAACCGTCCCAACTTTGGGAATGCGGGTGAGATTGATATTCTTCTTGGCAAGGCGATGGCAAACCACCAGAAGCGCGTTTCTTCCGGCAAGGTGAAGAGGCATGGAAAACTTGAAGCGGTCGACTTTGATGAGGACTTTGACAGAGCTGAGAGAGGCGACACTGACGTCAAGATGCTCTTTAAAGGTGAGGTTGGCAGGGAGAAACTCATCTCCGTGCTGCAAGGTTACCAAAACCGCGTCCGCCAGGCCAAACTCCTTGACATTGATCCGGAGATTCCCTTCAACTTCTTGTTCCGCGGACCACCAGGGACGGGCAAGACGACGGCAGCACGCAAAATGGGCAAAGTCTACTACGACATGGGGTTCCTAGCCAGCACTGAAGTAATGGATCGCTCAGCCACAGAGCTCATTGGGCAATACGTCGGACAAACGGGGCCAAAGGTGCAGCAACTGCTCGATAAAGCCCTGGGACGTATTCTGTTGATTGACGAAGCCTATCGTCTTGCGTCTGGAAGCAACTCGTTTGCGAAGGAGGCTGTGGATGAGCTGGTGGATTGCGTCACTAAGCCAAAGTACCAGGGCAAGCTCATTATTATCCTCGCTGGTTACGTCAAAGACATCAATTCCCTGCTCAATGTCAACCCGGGAATGTCGAGCCGCTTCCCAGAGAGTATCGACTTTGACCCTCTTTCTCCCGAGACCTGCATCCGGTTGATGACTGAAGAATTGCAATCAAAGAAGAAGAAGCTCATGAAGAAAAAGACAATTGACTTTTCATGCTTGGAGAAGCCTCGAAAGACATTCACAAAGGAGCTGGTGGCCAAGTTTCGAGTGTTGGCCTCGCAAGACAGTTGGGCGAACGCCAGAGACGTCAAGGAACTTGCCAAGAAGATCTTTCACAAATTTGATCTCTCTGCTCGTGTTTTGACGCTTACAGAGGCTATGATTCATGCTACACTAGATGACATGATTGCCGAGCGCGGGGAGAGAATGTCAAACACAAAGACGTCGATGGAGGATGAGATTGCAGCAGCACTCGCAGACGCGCCAACCCTAAACGCCCCCATAACTCAGACTAGCACATCTATGACAGTGAAGGAAGAGAATGGGGAAGATGAGGCTGAGGAGGACCCAGATGACGCAGGGGCACATGTGCAAGCAGACATTCGAGACGCAGGAGTCAGCGATGCAGTATGGGAACAGCTTCAAAAAGACAAGGAGAAAGAAGTCCAAGACGACGAAGAGTTCCGTCGCCTCCAAAAGGCCCAAACGACAGCCAGAGACGCCGACAGAGAGAAGATCGTCCGACAGATCATAGCCGAAGAGGAGAAGCGTAAGAGCATCGCGGCCCAAAAGGCAAAACTCGAGGCTCTTGGGATATGCCCCGCTGGGTATGCATGGGTGCGCCAGGATGGAGGATATTCATGTACTGCGGGAGGTCATTGGGTGTCGAATGATGAAGTGAACAAGATGTAAGAGATGTCGGTAACAAGACTTTTTGCCGACGGTGAAAATCTCAGATGCCGAGGAGTCATAGGATAACGCCATTAAACTAAACTTGTTTGTAATCTATATCCGGTTATATGTCGAGCAGATGAAGAATGTGATTCGACGGTCAATCGGCTTATACGAAAAATCCTTCGAGAAGGCGAAATTCTGGGTCTGTTGGTCTCCACCAAATGCCGAACCCGTATCTATAGAACTCCTGCCATGATCTTGGATGAGGCATGGATGATGATCTTGATAAAGTATGGATAGTGATCTTGATGAGGCATAGATGATCGGCATTTCAAGCCCGGCAAACAAGTAGCGGCTCGTGTTGATCCTTCGTGGCTTAGCATTGCTGGCTGCTTAATAACCACCCAACTAGGTAATTCATTCGAATAGGCAACAGTGCAAGAAAAGCTCCTCCCGTCATCTCACCAGCCCCCAAAGCACATTAGTTTTTGTCTCTCCACACCCTTGATATAAGAGAGTAACACATCAGAACAAGAACACTTTAAAATACACAAAATGGCATTTTGAATCGACCCAATGCCATGCAACACAGTCCTTAGAGCACATCGTCACCATAATGAACAGCCCAGACCATCTACAAGACATCTTTTTCGAAATCTCCCAATACCTCCCCCTCAGCTCTCTCGTTGCGTGGTCGCTCACATGTCGCGCACTTCATGATGCCCTCACGGGAGTCATCCTGCACAAACTGGGCCGCTGCCAGTACCGCCCCATGAAAGAATGGAGGGAAGAGATACGCCCCGAATATTGTCCCAATTTCCACAGTTGTCGTCATCTGTTGGACATTGATGGAGGAGACTTGTATCCCACGACCTTATCACGGGCCGCGGTATTGGTGTGGGCGGCTTCACGGGGGCACGTCCGGACAGTCAAGAACATTCTTTCTGTTGAAGAGATGGGGCCATGGATCGACACGCCCGTCCTCAGCTCCGGACACGGAACGTCGCTGGGGTCGCTTGGCATGGCTCCCCTCCACGCCGCCGCCAATGGGGGCCACGTCGATGTGATTGATCTCCTCGTCGAATACGGAGCTAACGTCGAAGCAACCGTAGCTAGGAACCTCCGCCCCATCCACTTTGCAAACAACGAGAATGCCATCATGGCGCTTGTTCGGCATGGAAGCTCAATCCATCCTCAAGGCAAGAGCTGCGTGCCCCCGTTGACATATATTCTCGCAAGAAATCCCGATTTGAGCGTCATTCGGTGTCTTGTACAACTCGGGTGCGATATAAATGCTCCCTCATGGCTCGGAGTCACAGCTATAGATGCAGCGATTCAGGCCGGAAACATCGAAGCACTGCAGTTGCTCTTGGACGCTGGCCCAGACCTTTCCATCTGGGCATCGGGTATTAACTCTTTGATATCTGAGGCAGTCCAGTATCACTCAAGGTTTCGGCCTTGTGTAGCCTTTCGGCTGATCAGGGTCCTCACACAATACGATGCCTCTAGCGGACCGATCACGGTAGAGAGCAGTCTGCGACAACCAGCCGAGGCAAGCTCAGCTCATGACCCAGAAAATGCGCGTTGTAGCTGGGGTCCATTTGGCATGATCTCTCAGAAGGGTATAATACCCTTCACGCGTCTACTGTTAGACACAACAGATGCCGCAGTTGGCCAAGTCCAAGACACTGAACAATTACTCTCCATGGCCAACAAGCTCCTGGATTACGGAGAACGCCTCGATAGCTACCGGGAAAACTCAAAATTGGCCAAGTCTCTCTCAAATCATACCGAATTTCTCAACTGGCTATTCATGTTCTTGCTACATCAGCTGGCAGGCAACTTCATGTCGCACAGCCGCCAGTGGCTTGTCCAGCAGCCACCTATCCACTTTCTCCTTAGGCCAGGATACAGCCTGTTCAAATCAGATGCCAATACAGAAAACGATCTCAGCCTCTTCGAGCGTCTCCTCGGCTTCGGGGCGGATCCAAATGAGCGCGACAGTGAGGGCAACACTCTGCTGGCACTACTCTGCCAGCTCCCCTTCAGCGCCTTTGAGAACCAGAGGCGGCACAACTGCAGTGCCGACGAATTGTTGCTGAAACACGGCGTCAACATCAATGCTTTGCGGCACGCAGAAAACTGTGCCATGTATGGGATAGTATTGCCGGTCACGGTAGATGGGCGTAGCGAAAGGACCTACAATTGGTACTTTGACTCGGTACCAAGTCGAGACTGCAACCTCGACGTTCGCGATTCAAATAACAAGACTCGTCTGGGGAGAGTCGCCGCACCATCTCCGGTGTGGTACAAGCAGAGGCAACACTTCATGTGGCACCGAGCAGACTTTCTCGATTTTCTTCTCGAACAGGGCGCTGACGTTCATGCGAGGCAGGGATCAAGTCCAGATAAGCCACTCTGTGCAGGAGGGACACCACTTCACTTTGCTTGTTACGACTGCGATCCCACCATGCTGCGGTTGCTGCTTGACTATGGCGCTGGCGAGGACGTCAACCAGCTCTCCGACATGGGCTTGACACCTCTGATGCTCTTGGAGATTGCAATGCGTGATGGCAAGCTCGAAGCGGCCCAGTTTGAGGAGATGAAGCAGCTTCTTTCAGATGCTGGGGCTGTTTAGAGAGTAAAATATATATTGGATCGTGGCAAGCTCATGGATGCCGAGTCGTACCGGCGAAAAGGTTTTTTGCACCGTCGGCGAAACCATCAAGACGCCGAGGAGTCATGGGATAACGCAATTGAACTAGACTTATTTGTAATCTATATCCGGTTATAGCCTATATCTAATTAGATAAAGAATATGATTCGATAGTTAATCGGCTTATACGAAAAACCTTTCAAGAAGGCGAAATTCTGGGTCTATTGATACCAACTGCCGAGGCCGTATGTATATAGAAGCCAAGAATCAACGTTTGAAAATATCGAGTATTCATCGTCATTAGTAAACAGATTCACACCTCAACCATGGCTATCGATCCCAGCCCTCCAGCGTCCGCCATCGACAATGTCGCGGCAAAGGGCGCACCTTATTACACCCCAGCCCAGGAACCAGCATCCGGCACTGCAAGAGGCGTCAAAGATGGCGGTGCAATGCCAAAGCTCTTCACGCCTTTGACCGTCAGAGGCCTGACCTTTCAAAACCGACTCTTCCTGGCTCCGTTGTGTCAGTACTCAGCCAAGGACGGATACGCTACAGACTGGCACCTCACGCATCTCGGCGGCATCATCCAGCGAGGTCCCGGCCTAGCCATCATGGAATCCACAGCAGTACAAAAAGAAGGCCGCATCACGCCTCAGGACATTGGCCTATGGGAAGACGGGCAGATGGAACCGCTAAAGAGAATCACCGACTTTGCCCACAGCCAGAACCAAAAGATTGGCATTCAGCTGAGCCACGCGGGCAGAAAGTCCAGCACCGTGGCGCCATTCCTGCACAAGAACGCCACTGCCACAGAAGAAGTAGGAGGATGGCCTGATGAGGTCTACGCGCCGTCTGCTCTGCGGTTCAACGACGAGTATCCCCAGCCAAAGGAGATGACGTTGGCTCAGATCGACGCCTTCAAAGATGCTTTTGTGCAGGCGACTAAGCGAGCTGTCAATGCTGGCTTTGACGTGGTGGAAATCCACGCTGCTCATGGGTATCTGATCCATCAATTCCTCAGCCCCATCAGCAACAAGCGCAATGACAAGTACGGCGGCACTTGGGAGAACCGCGTGAGACTAGTCCTTGAAATCACCCGACTTGTCCGAGCCGCCATCCCCTCCGACATGCCACTGTTTTTACGAATCAGCGGCACGGACTGGTTCGACAACATGAAGGAAGAGTTCCCAGAGAGCTGGACAGTCGCAGACTCTTGCAAGTTGGCACCTCTCTTGGCCGAACTCGGAGTTGATTTTCTCGACGTCAGCTCCGGCGGAGTCCACCCCAAGCAATCAACAAGCATAAAGTCCGGACCGGGCTACCAGGTCCCCTTTGCGCTCGAGATCCTCAAAGCCGTCAGAGGAAAGATGATTGTGTCCGCCGTCGGGGGCATCAGCACTGCGACGCTGGCAGAGCAAGTCCTACAGCAGGGCGTCGATGTGGTCATGTGTGGCCGATGGTTCCAAAAGAACCCAGGCCTCGTGTATGCTTATGCCGATGAGCTCGGGGTGGATGTCAAGATGGCGAACCAGATTGGATGGGGATTCGG
>JAAGWO010001303.1:0-13551 GCA_013266205.1 Fusarium decemcellulare | reverse complement strand
ACTCTTAGCGTAGTGGGCGACAAGCGAAGGCGACTTTGCGAAAGCACAGGCTACCGCAATCCAAATCGACCAAGATTGCAAATTTGCAGAAGAGGCAAAAGACATTCTACAAATGTGCTGGGCTCGACTGGTACTCTTGTCACAAGGCATCCATGTTGCCCTGATTGGCGTACCACTCCTGGTAGAAGGAACCACCAAGATCCCAGCATTCATTGGCAGCGCGAGGGAACAAGTTCTCAAGATGACGAAGCCCGCAATCGGGCTATGGTTTCTACAACCGCCGGGTACAACATCATTCTTCCTCCCAGAGATTCAATGAGCAAATAGGACAGCTGAAGTCAACCTAAACTAGTCCTAAAGTCCGGTTCAATTATGGTGTTGAGTCAAAACGCCGTCTTACGTCAGACTCTTGTTCAGCCTATTGAGCGAAATAAGCGAATGCGATTGACTAGGAGCTTTAAAGCTTGGCTACAAAAAGTCCGTTTCAGGAGTAAGGTTGTTTATGAAACTCCGTTCCCAAGCCTCTAGCTTGTTGAGAGCGCCCATTCCGCAGTGTCATCTGCCTCGATCTCCTCTGGCAAATCAAGAACGCGACCCGAGAAGTATCTAGACACCCCGAGTGCACGATCCTGACATGTAACCAGCAGCTTGAAAATTTGGTGCCCGTCTTTTTGTTGGTGATTGGCCAGCCGCACCAGCTTCTCCATCACCAGATTTGTCTGGTACTCGAGCATTTGAGTCTCATATAGTGAGATCTCGTCAACCATACAAAGGATTGCACTACCGGGTGGAATTTGCCGTGTTAATTTTTTGAATATCGAGCAAAGAACCTCAGGATCAGATTCTTCAATTTTGTGCCATTTCTTCTTGGTCAGAAATGAAAGATCCACGTCGATGCCTCGATCCGTGAACTGGTTGAGCAGCTGGCCTATGAGACTCGTCATCATACTGGCAGCCGAGTTCTGGTTCGCGAGTGAACCAGGAAGAGGTGATGGCTGGTGAGCAGCGCAAAAGTAGTTGACAACAAAGACAGGGCCTAGGGTTGAACCCCTCTCCTTGGATTTGTTGGCTAGCTCCGCAACTACCAGACCCAGAGGAGAGACACCGTCAGAAACAGAAAGGTCCTCCCGTCCGTTGACGAGAAGGCAAGTAGAGCGCTGTGTCTCTCCTATAAAGAGCCCAAACTGGTCGTTCCTAATCATTGCGGCCGCTCTAGCCTTCCCACTTTCGCTCAACTGGTAACCAAGGCGAAGGAATGTGGAAATGTCCCGAGATGGAGCTTCTGGGTCATATTGAAGACACTCGAGTAGCCGCTTCCTCGCACTTTCGGCATCGGCTTTACTGGTTGCCATGCTCCTATCTTGTTGGATGAATGGGGATGGCGCGTTACGAGAAGATGTTTGTGCTTCTGGCTCGTCGCCTTGATCACTAGGTGCCAGGTGGTCTGCATTTACCCAATCGTAGCCGGTGACGTTGAGATGGGATGATGAGGAATGAATGCGGGGGGCTTCTGGAATTTGTGTTAGGTAGTTGGTTAACCTCATGGCAAGGAGCTATAGGAGATGGTGAGCAGATGAGGGTGGAATACCTAGCGATTCAGAGCGAAACCGTGGGTGTGTGAGCAAAAGGTCGTTCAGCATCTGGAAGATCATGTGAGCCTGTTCATTGTTCTCGTCGAGCTTGTCGGATATCTTGAACACCATTCGCGCCTGACACTGCTGTGCTTCGTTGTTGACCGCCTGGGCTCGTTTCCTGATCTCGTCTAGACTAGACAACAGCTCGGCTTTATACCCCTCCTGCTTTAGCATGCCCTCAAAAACTTTCTCTGTATTATCATAGTCAGTAAAAGTCCCATCGCTTTTAAAGATATAGACATACTGGGCTTCCCGTCCGCAAAGAATTGCATGATGTGGCGGAGCAGCTGTAATATCGCTCGGAAGAGCTCAAAGGTTCGCTGTTCCAGATACTGATCTCTCATCCTCCAGTACATGTCGACGTATCTTCCTGCGCTCTCCATAATTATCGGGACCTCTGATAGAGCTTCGAAAATGGCTTCTTCGACCTTGCCGTAACGACCAGCGGCCTATATTTGGAGACCAGTGAGCTTCTATTATTCAATCACACCCACCGGGTGATGAGGAGAACGGAGCAGACTTGGTACAACTCACTCCAATAACTAGTTTAAATGCTCCGCAGATACTAATGTGAATGTGAGCGTCAGATATAGTTGCCAAGAAACCATTGAGAACATAGCAGGTAAGAAGTACCTTGATCCATAGTCACCAGCAGGCAAAAGGCCTATCCAACTTGATAAAGCAGAAGAGTGTTGGCTAAGCTTGTCAATGAATACCATAGTCTTTCCTTGCTTGCTCGGCCTGGTCTTCCATCGCTGCGCCGTTTTCTGAACCTGTCCCATGACTTCTCTCCAGCTACATTTGCGTAAATCGGTCACATCTTCGGAGGCTTGCTCTTTGAATAGCTTCTGTTGCACTTTATGCATCAAGTCAAATAGTCGTTCTTTTTCCTCGTCGACCTCCCTCCACATGGCTGCACTGTGTGGACATTGGTCAGAAGGGGTATGAAACAAAGTTGCAAAATATACCTTTCCTCACGTTGCTTGCTCGCCTCATCTAGAGAAACGAACCCACCGCCCCGCTCGCTGAAAACCGGCCGTGGCTGTCCTGGGAGAGCAACATGGCTCTCTATGAAGACTGCGGCATCGCTGGGAGGGTTTCGATCTCGGCTGCTCAAGAAGAGCTGCCTTTGCTGATCCTGCATAGCGCTTGACATTAAAAGGCAAGGGATAATCCCGTAATTTGGTAGCCCGCTCGTATATGATAGAAATGAAGGCCTATAGAGGCTTCAGGTTCTTGAGAAAGTTGAAAACAAAGAAATCCGCGCACTGAGCCTCAAATGCCTCACCCCTGTAGGCCCTGTGGATTTAAGCGCCAACAGCGTAGGATGACTGTCTCAATCGGCGCAACTAGCAGGATCGCTATTGGAGAAGCTACGCATTAATCACACCCAACTGGAACAGGCTCTGCAGCAGGCTGGCGGCAAGCTGGCCTAACAGATACCGAAATGGCAAGGTCATGACCATGGTTGGGGGCCAAAAGCTGCACTCTGCTCAGGTGAGGGGTTTGTTGGATGAGATGAACAGGGTACGAAACCCGAGCCTGGCCTTGCTTTATTCAGCTGAGTAGATCCTTCAAAGTCTGAGATATTATAAACATTCCATCTCTGAAGCCAGGTTGTTTCGTGCTGACGGCCAAAGTTCACCCCTCCGTTACCATGGCGCCAGAAGTACAAGCAGAGGAACTGCCCCGCGCGCCCACAACTCAGGACGCACTCGACCTAAAACGAGTTGACAAGAGCAAAGTTGTCGAAAAGACGGACGAGAATGGAGCGGACGTCGGAAAAGTGGAAAAGGAAGATGGTACTAAGAGCGCCGGCATTGCTCCCGAGACTCTGCATGAATTAACCGACATCGACAAGTTGACTTCATTTCATGAAGCCAAAGAGACCCGGGAAAAAGTCAGCAACCTCGCCACATGGGCTCAATATGATGCTGTGGCCAAACAAGCGCTGGACACGGAGAGAGGCCTCGGTCAGTTGACAATGCGATCGAAGCAGGGCATCCTCCATCATACCTTCACCACACTACGGATTGACGACCTAGAGAGGGAACTACGCGAGTTGAAAAGGGTGGTTTACGACAAAGATTTTGATGCGGGACCCCTGGACCCAAACAGGGACAACTTCCCCGTTCACAAACATGAGCTGAAGGCTTCCAGCATAAACGAATTTTCCCTCAACCATGATTCAGTTTTGATTCCGACTGAACAGCAGCCAGCCCTTGAGACTCGGCTCCAACCCGGATTTTCCACAAATCATCTAACACAACCGCCGGAGAATGCAATTGGGGGGCTTTCCCGGCGGCCAACTGGCCCGGGAGGTGAGATGTCGAAGAACGTTAATCGAATTCCTGAGAGGCTGAGAATCAGGTCCCGTTCACTCATGTCGCATCTTGAGAAGTACACCGGCAGCTCTATTCTAGGCATTGTAAGACTCGATACATTGGAGAACGAGAGGGTGTACAGTGCGGTCGTTTTCCTCCGGCCGTTCAAGTTCTTTGTCAAACACGAAGCAGCCATCAGGGACAGCTTGGAAGACGTCGAGGCTGAGATTCGGGCGGAAGCCCTGAGGAAGTCCAAACCAGGTTCCAGCCATCACGAGTACAACAATGTCAAAAAGCGGTACGGCGACAAAGATCTCTTGCAGGACTTGAAGCTCCTGATTTGCTTCCTCGATGTTGATCTGCAGCCCTCATTCAGTCTCCGGAAACAGATCAAAGATGGAACAGCTGTTCGGATCGAATACGCTGATCTCTGGCACCTCTTTGAGAGAGGTGACTACGTCGTCACGCGGTCACACCAATCTCACGCATATCTAGTCGTCAACACCGCCGGCGGTCGCCAGCCGCTAATCGACAAGATCAAGCGAGACGATGAAGAGATCCCATCAACCCCAGTTTCAGACTTCGTTGTTGACTGCCTCAGTTTGGGGACCGATGGATCTTCGTATCTGCCCAAGATCGAGAAAATCACCATCAAGAAATTCCACGGAAGCCAGCCCATCTCATCGCTCGCCGTGTACCCGCTCCGATTCGACCCAAATGCAGATGAGCTCAGGGCCAGATTTCTCAAGGAGGGCAAAAAGTTTGTCGAGTTGACACGTGACTCATTCTGTCACAAAAAGATCACGGGTAGGACTCTTGATGAGCCATCACACGACCTTGACGCCCAGGTTATTGTTGATATGGCTCTCGCAATGAATGCCAAGAGTGAATGGCAGCTCCAGCAAAGACTCTCTGTTGATGAGCTGACCGTTCGAGATAAGCGAGAGACTTGCGAAAATTCATGGTGCAAGCACAACTGGGGAGACGAGGGATGTTGCGGAGGCGACGTTATTTTTAAGGACCTGGAGATGGACGATCTGGACGCTGAGGCATTCTCCGGCAAGTTGGGTAGGATGTTGGGATCGCTGAGAAGTGATGACCTGACTGAAGACGAGCTGATGCTGATTCGGCCCAACTTGCACGCCTTTGTTCTGCGGTCTAGGCAATGGGTTACGGTTCGAACGGCAGACATTCACGATGTTGTATTTGAGAACAGCTTCACCGATCTGGTCCTCCCTGATAACCACAAGACGACAGTTCAAGCCCTTGTTAGGACGCATGAGAATGCGCGGAACCGACAAGATGCCTCTACGGGGAACTCTAGTATCGGGTCAGCTCTGGACCTGGTCAAAGGGAAGGGCGCAGGACTGGTGATTCTCCTGCATGGCCCACCTGGCGTGGGTAAAACGTCCACGGCTGAGTGTGTAGCCGACGATACGAGGAGGCCGCTATACCCAATTACATGTGGTGACATTGGTGAGACGGCATCCGAAGTCGAGTCAAATCTACAGTACAATTTCCAGCTGGCGCATAAATGGGGCTGTGTGCTGCTTCTTGACGAGGCCGACATCTTCCTCGCCCGACGGACTAGAACTGATCTACGTCACAACGCTGTGACAAGTGTTTTCCTGCGCAGTCTCGAGTACTACGCCGGCATATTGTTTCTCACAACAAACCGAGTGGGTGTCATAGATCCGGCCTTTAAGTCGAGGATCCAGATGTCGCTGTTCTACCCAAAGCTGGACCTTGAAGTGACGACCAAGCTCTACGAAAAGTTCATCAAGCGTGCGAGGGAAGAGCAAGATCGAACTGGCTGCTACCTTTTCAAGATCAAGGAGAAGGAGATTCTGAGATTTGCCGCGAAGCATTTCCGTCGTCTCGAGAAGAGTGGAAGCGAGACGTGGAACGGAAGGTATGTCTATTCTCCTCGGGTGTGATGCTGTAACCATGTCCTTGGTATTCATATATGCTGACCTACAAGGCAAATTCGCAACGCTTTCCAAACAGCCATAGCTCTCACCGAGCACGAGAGCATGAACACGGACCCGGACGATTTGAAACCCTCGCTTGGCAAAAAACAGTTCGAGACGGTGGCAGACGGATTCAGAAAGTTTGACGAATACCTAATCATGGCCACTGGAGCTACGGAATCCGATACAGCCAAGCGAGAAGGAATTCGAAATGATGCTTTCATGACAGCAGGGCCTTTTGTTCCAATGACAACGCTATCGACGCCAGCTTACGGAACTCAGGCAAAGCAAGCAGTTCGATCGGTAGCTTATGACTCAGAGAGCGATGATGACAGCGATTCTGAATCTGATAGTGAAGAGGAGGAAGATGAACCAGATTGGCGAAAGGGTGGTCGCAAAGGGAAGAGTGCCGCTGCGTCGGCCAAGAAGCAGTCTGATGGCCAAGCCAATGAGCAGGAACAGTATCAACAGTTCCTAAAGTGGCAGCGAATGCAATCACGGTGATAAACTAGAACAAATAGAGGCCCAATAAATGACTCTCCAAGCCATACTCTAATTATCCAAGAAGTCTAGTGTAAAGAAATCCCCAAACGAGAAGTCATTAAAGTTTGGAACTTCCTGCCACAAACTGACATCCGAGCTGGCGGACCATGCTCCATTATCTTCATCAGTGCTTTTATCCACCTCAGCTTGGAGTTGTGGGGATTTCAAGGACTCCTTCTCGTATGGAAGCGGAGCGATATTGTAGCGAGTGAGGACTCTTTCGAAAGTAGGCAGGACCTGGTTTATGGTTGGTAGTTCAGATAGACGCCGTAGAATAAGCATGTCCTGGCCGATGAAAATGCGGGATATTGACTTGTTGGCTTCTGAATCTGAAGCATCGAGGATACTCTCAATGTGTAGAACCAACAAAATAGGAATACTAGTTGCGCTGTCCAGAACATGTCAGCTAATTCGAAACCACACAGCTTGACAGTGACACGTACAGAGAAAGCGGGATACTTGATAGCATGTCATTGGTCAGCATCCTTCCAATGATGCTATCCAATTCAAACATTGCAGAACGGAGTCGACGCTTTGCCCAATCGCTTCGTATAGCGTCTTGCTGCTCCCACCAGGGGCGGAGTGAACGCAGGAGGATGCATTCAAACCGGTAGCTGCTTGCCATTAAGAACGAATATGGCATGTCATGTTGCACACTTTGATTGTCGATATGAAGCACTTCTTGTAGTAGTGAGCGCCATGCTTCCAGAGGTTCGATGACCGTCGTGTAGTCTCGCTGTGGGTTGCTCGTGACAGCAGAAAGACACCTCGATCCTATAAGGTGTGAGAATCCCAGATGTCGAAGAAGGGATGATGCTTACCTATTAGAGATAATTTGCAATACAGGATAAAAGCTCGCTTTTTCCGGCTGGTTAGAGGGAGCAGCAACTTGTCGGTCACAGAAGACGCGTCCTCGTCTTCCCAGTCGTCTTCAGCCAAAGGACGTATATCGCAGTCGCGATGTATGAGAACGCCTATTCCTCCGACACCCATGAATGTCAATAACACGTCTCGGCACTTTGAGCAGACTCAGGTTAGTCATATCTGCCAAGTATGCAAGGAACAAGGTATATACTCACATAGAGAGTCCACCACATTCTCTTGTAAAGGCCAGACCACTTCTCAACCCATTCTTCTACACAATCTTTACCGATTATGGGAGATTCGGCTGCAGCCAAGAGACGGGCTGCGTTGTAGAACCAGTAACGATAATCTTTATCGTGTCGCTGATTGCACGCCACAGCTCCCAATATGATAGACCCTTGTATAT
This sequence comes from Fusarium decemcellulare, assembly GCA_013266205.1. Taxonomy (NCBI): domain Eukaryota; kingdom Fungi; phylum Ascomycota; class Sordariomycetes; order Hypocreales; family Nectriaceae; genus Fusarium; species Fusarium decemcellulare. The sequence goes on along the minus strand of JAAGWO010001303.1, from coordinate 5,810 downwards.
TGCGCACGAGGCTCGGTTCGTGTTGAAAGTCGTGCAGCAGCTTCGCTTTCGAGGCGAAGCAGACCTGGGCCTCCAGCCTAGTGTTGAAGCCGCACTCTTGAATGACGTTGAGAGGTGTGTAGTGTGAGCCGACGGCGAGGATGGAGTGCATCAGGAAGTAGGAATAGTTTCCAGATCTGAAACTTTGTAGGAAGTCGGCTCTGTTTACTACCGGCGCGTAGGGGTAGACATATTCGAACCATGCTTGGAGGATGACCTCACTAATATCGTTAGGAAGGGGAGTAGAGCTGTTGGAAGGTCGACTTACATGCAATGGTATGGAGGCAACTCGAATGCGCCCTTGCCGGTGAGGAATGCTTCGTCGACGGGATCCAGAGGTAGTCGATCATGGTGGTATTGTTTATTGTTGATACCACAGCCTGTGGTACAAGCTTTGATTCGATGGTCGACATTGTCTCTGCAGTCCTTTTTGCCCCCAAGATCGCTGAGGATGTTACAGTAATGCACTCCCGTTTGGCGTTCGCTGCATTCATCCAGGTGTGGCAGAAACGTCCTGATGGTTTGGTATCTAGACGGTGTAGCGGTGGAATAGGGCACGAGAGCCGTTTCTGGGCTCTCATCGCTTTCTGGCTGCTGTAATGTTAGTTAGCAACGTATTCGAGAGCGCAGACCCAACCGACAGCATCACTTACATCCTTGATCTTCAGAAAGTCACCGCTGGTTGGGGGCAGCTGTGCTTGAGACCGCAACGCCCTAGCCTTCTGCAGGAGGTGTCTATACGAGCATCATTAGCAGCCGCCTCGGGCAATGAGTCATGCAGCTGACGTTTCACGGCGCTTCCTTGTCGGCAGCACGCAACGGTCCTGAGAAGCCTTGCGGATACAGGATCCACACGGGACTCCGGTGATGGCGGCATCGCACTTGATCTTGCGCTGGCGACACGGAGCGCACGATTTGCTCAAACTCGCAGCCTGGGACATTTCAAAGAGAACGGAGTTAACACGGATCCTTTGACGGACATTCTTGGCGCCTGATGCCGCAGATAAGAGAAACAAAACGCGAAGAGCCGCAGAGGCATGTAAGACGGGATCTGCACGCCCGCCCCGTGGAAGAATTTCCGCGCCGGGCGGAGTGCTTGTGACTCGCGGAGATATATGCTCGACTCTGATTGGGCCATCGATGCCGAAATGCCGGGTAGTGGATCGACGATCTGTAAGACGCGGGATCTGTATCCCCGTCAAGAGGCCATGCTCGGGGGACATGACGAGATCCGCTCCGGTGGGATTGGGTACCATCATTAATAATCCCTGTTGAGGTGGAGGGTTCGAAATTCCGAAATCCTTCTTGTTCACGTCCCTGGGTTGCATTGCTTGGCTGACATGGTGTTTGGGGCTTAAAAAGTCACCGGCGCCTTTATATGACTCGCCGTGTTGGTTCTTAAGAAAGCCGGCTTTCTAGACTCTTTAGTTCTTTCCAAGGTCTCTTATTCATTTCGTTTCTTAGAATTAACTATGGCGATACGACCATCATCTTCTTCGTCCAGTGCGACTGCGACTAATGCTGCCGATGTCGATCTTGAACAACAGCAGTCAAAGGACACGAAAAGTTCACACTTCAGTGTCATTCTGGATCAAGCTGGTGTTACTCAAGCAGTCATTCAACATCCCTATAATGGAGATGGTACAGAGGAAAGTCCCTATGTCGTCGAGTTTCTCCCCAACGACCCCCGAGAACCAGTCGCGTTTTCAAGGACATACAAATGGACAATCACCCTTCTTCAAGCCTTTGCCATGTTGGCTGTCACCTTCGTCAGCTCGGCATACTCGGGAGGCCTAGTTGAGATTGTCAAGTACTTCCATGTCTCCGACGAGGTAGCCACACTAGGTATCTCACTCTTTGTGCTCGGCTTTGCCATCGGGCCGTTGTTCTGGGCACCGCTTTCGGAGTTATACGGGCGACAGAAGATCTTTTTCATCACCTACATGATCATGACTATTCTCAATGCAGTGGCAGCTGGTGTGTCTAATATTGCCGGGCTTATTGTTATACGTTTCTTGGCTGGTTCTTTTGGAGCTTCTTGTCTCACCAACGCCGGTGGTGTTATTGCCGATCTGTTCAGCGCCGCCGAGCGAGGGTTTGCTACTAGTGTCTTTGCCATGGCGCCGTTTCTGGGGCCAGCTATCGGTAAGTCATCATCTTCTTGACTTAGTCATGCCCTAACATCTTCAAGGACCTATCGCTGGTGGCTTTCTTGGCGAAGCAGAAGGTTGGCGCTGGCTTCACGGCCTAATGGCAATTTTCACTGGGACCCTATGGATCCTCATCACTCTAATTGTCCCCGAGACGTACGCACCTGTCCTGCTTCGAGTCCGGGCAGAAGCTCTTTCACGCAAAACCGGAAAAGTATACATCTCGAAACTCGACGTCGGTCAGCCGAAGAAGACCATCGGACAGCAATTTAAGATAGCACTCTCCCGTCCCTGGATACTCTTGTTCAAAGAACCCATCGTACTGCTTCTATCCATCTACATCGCTATTATCTACGGCACCCTCTACCTCTGCTTTGCGGCATTCCCGATCGTGTTTCAGGTAGGAAGGGGCTGGAGTCCCGGCATCGGAGGCTTGTCTTTTGTTGGCGTCGCTGTTGGCGTTATAATTGCGACCTTTGCTGGTATTTATGACAACAAGCGGTACCAGCAAGTTGCAGCCAAACATGGGGGTGCTGCTCCGCCTGAGACACGTCTCCCGCAGGCCCTCGTTGGGTCCGTCATGATCCCTGTGGGCCTCTTCTGGTTTGCGTGGACGAATGGTCCCAGCGTTCATTGGGTGGTGCCTATCATTGGCTCGGCCTTCTTCTCTTTCGGTCTGGTGTTGGTGTTTTTGTCACTGCTGAATTATCTGATCGACTCTTGTAAGTTTCTCGCTAAAGCTTTGTCCGCAGTCAACTAATAAGGATACAGATGTCATCTTCGCTGCGTCAGTTTTAGCTGCGAATTCAGTTATCCGATCCGTCTTCGGCGCCGCATTTCCCCTCTTCACGAAAAGGATGTATGAGAATCTTGGAATTCACTGGGCGAGTTCGATCCCGGCGTTCCTCGCTCTCGCTTGCGTTCCTTTCCCGTTTCTGTTCGCCAAGTATGGCGAGACGATCCGTATGAAATGTGAATACGCTGCAGAGGCAGCCAGGGTTCTGGAACGGATGCGGACAAAGCATACGGTTGTCACGGCTGACGAGGCTGTTGAGGAGGCCGAGGAGCTCTGGAGAGAGAGGACGCAGGGAAGTAGGGCTGAGGGTGGCCCTCGAAGGGAGGAAAGTCCCTCCAAGGAAGCCCCCTCCAAGGTTGAATAATCTGGATTGTGGCTTAACCATTGAAAATCGTGCTGGTTTATCTGAGATTGTCTACGTTTGTAATTGTGCAAGCCATTACGGGTCAGGAAATTGGAAATCGATAGAGGTGGACTTAAAGATGCGATAGTAATGATAAGCTGCTCTATGGAGAAAATTTAAGTTGGCCACCGTTACCATGCCGCATGCTTGGCTTCTAATTATGCCTGATTGCCTAACCCTTCGTGGTCTGCCCGCGCCCTCTGTTCCAACTGTTCCACCGAATCACAGGCGGGTGCGATATCGAGATGATCCTGGGACACGTTTTACAGGAGTCAATCCCACTCCATGACTAGCTCACAGCTGTCCTTCCGAAAGGGGAAGTCGGGCCTGCAGGGATCGGAATCAAGGGTTCAGGAATTGCCGGTGTTTGTGGCATCTACATGTCTCGTTCACATTGCCGACGGTCAAATGCCGCGGTCTTTGGCATACAAGGAACGTCGTTGGAAACAAAAGCAAGATTTCAGGCCCAACATATCCATATCTCGTCAATATTTGGAAATAGTGTATTGTCAAGTATCCGATCACTATAAATACGTCTCCAACATAGGAGATCTAGCAGATTGTTCGATTTCTAAGCGCCGTTCCCGTTGTACAGGAGCAGATCAGGGACATCCTTGCGATCCGAAATCACGTCCTTGATAGCCAGACTCAATATTCTCGCCTTGAGCTCAGCCGGTGTTTTCGGGCCCTCGAGCTGTAGAAGATACGCCACAACTCCAGCAACGTACGGGGCTGCCATTGAAGTACCCGAGGTTGTGTAAACCTCCGATGATGATCCAACCCAAGTGGAAGGAATAGCTTGGCCTGGAGCAAACAGATCGACTGTGGAGCCCCAGTTAGATGCCGACCACCGACGGTAGTTGCTGTTGCTGGCGGCAACAGTGATGGCATCGGGGAGATTCGCCGGGGACCAGTCAGCGGTGTCTGAATTGGAATTTCCAGCGGCCGCGACAACGGGGATACCAGCGTCGATTACGGCCTGGACTGCGTTATTGATAATAGTTGACGACCCTGCAGTAAGAGACATGTTGATAACAGCTTTGCCCGCTCTCTTCTTTGCCGCAATGTCGTTCGCAGTCCATGTCAGTCCGTCCAGGATCCACGAGCCCTGGCCAGTTGTGCTTCCCGTCACTTGAACTCCAATAAGAGAGGTCTTCTTAGCCACGCCGTATGTGGCCGCACCAATGATGCCAGTGACGTGCGTGCCGTGGCTGTGGTCGGTTTCTGCTCCGCCTGTTGCATCATAGCCCAAGATCGCCCGGCCCTCGTACTCAACATGCTCCGCAAAGAGCCCAGAGTCGAGAACATAGCTGAAAGTCTCAGAGCCAGCGCTCGAGTCGTATATGTAGCTGGCGTTGGAGAGAGGTGGATTGGCATGCGAAATAGCCGAAAGACCCCAGGGAGGGTTCTCCTGCTCAACAAGCGATGCCAGAACAACTTCCTGATCCGGTTCAACGGCGGTGACCTATTCATTGGTCAGCGCTGCACTAGCTTACCCTTGGGGGTGGTTTACTTACATTTGGATTGGCTCGAATAATCTCAATCGTCTCATCACTGAAAGAGCCCGAGTATCCGGCAAATCCAGGAAAGTCGAATTTCTTCTCCAGGCCGGTTGAACCGTCGTCGCGACGTTGGATGCTGTGGGCATGGATGTCCGATACCCAGCGAGTGTGGAGGTCAAGCTCAGACGCCGTTTCAGGCTTGAGAGCGACAATCCATTTGCCCGGTAGTGGCTGAGGCTCTCGCGCCGGCAAGGCGTTCACAACGCCGGCGACTACGAGAGCGACCAAGGTAGATGAAAAGAAACGGGCCATGTTGAAGGCAGTGACAGTGCTCTTTCTACCGTTTGTGCAATTGGGTGGGATTTGTTGTCTTTTGTGTTGAACCGGGCTGGTACAATACGAGATACCATGCTGCCAAGCCCGAAGGCGTGATGTTCCAAGTAGGAAGGTAGAAAATCATATCCCGGTTTATAGATATACTAGCCCCTGAAACAGTGTTGCACTGGACATCGGGCGGCTGGGGATCTTTGCCAGAATCAGATACTATCCCGAAGGCCCGAGATCCACACGAGCATCAGGTGTTGTTAATTTTAAGTTTCTCTCATCTCTTTCGATTGCAAGGATCCAGATCCCTAGTGATCAAATAAAGAGAGATCTCACTTTGTATGTGCGCACCCGCCGACGGAGGTACGAAAGCCAAAACAAGACAAAGATACGGACCGGTATTCCCGGAAAAGAGCGATAAACTTGGAATAAAAAATATCTCGCTTAATTCCGCCTTGTCCTGGGTATATAATGTTTGCGTTATATTAGGGCAGGACTTATCTAGCACCCTATTTACTATAACTAGCACCCCCCTTTTATAGCTAAATTATATAGTCCTTTTAATTTTATAGCTTATATTAAAATTACTATAAGAC
>JAAGWO010001302.1:0-20740 GCA_013266205.1 Fusarium decemcellulare | reverse complement strand
TTGGGGGGGAGAGCGAGGGGGGATCGCCGCGTTCTGAGGCGACGCGCCCCCTTGTTACGGCACTGGTAGATTTGAACCCCTGTTGTCGCAGAACTTGTCAAGCTTACTACGCTAGAGTGTCCAGGCCGCGTCACAATAAGCATAGACATGGCACGCTAATCCACACGGGGTATTTTCAGATTTTGAGTTAAGGTCTCGGAAGCAAGATTCCCGGCCACAACCCCCCCTCTTCGCGTTTTGCGAGACTGCGATCCATCACATTTACAGTTATTTGTCAACTGTGTGTGCCAGATGTTTACGTCCGCCCTAGTTCCGCCAAGGCTGATTTAACTCTATTTTTACGGCGTCGCGGCTGAACGGCGCCTCACCTTTGACGCCCCTGCAGGAACTTTTGGTTCATCGGACGCGATGAGCATCAGATAAATCTGGCAGCCAGAGTCTGAGATTGCAATCTCAGATCTGATTAGGCAATTGGAGGATCTGATTAGTTGCTGTAAGGTAGCTCAAGAACCAATTCGCGCGATCAGACCCTCTGGCTGGGGCGTACCTCAACTGGGTCTAACGTGCACGGAGACAGACGCCGTTCGGAACGGGGACCATCCAGCTGCCGCGGAGCACCATCGCCCACATCCCTCAACTCGAGTCATTCTCTTGCCCTGAAACCCCTGGAGCGAATGTCGACTTTAGGGGACCTTTTCACGGCTGAATTTCCAGCTTGCAATCCACCGGTGTTTTTGCAAAAAGATGGGGTTGCTACTCACTGCTAGCAAAGTGCCAAGACGTGGCTTGACGCGTTCATAACAGAGCGTGTATGCTTCTCCACCCGATTGTAACCCGTCAGGAGCCAGCTGTTGCAAAACTTCCTCGCTTACCGCTGTAGTGATTCAGAGATCGTCAGTCTGGCTGAAGTCTGGGGATGAAGATCCACGTCTCTACCGTTTTAGAAACACCAATCATTGCCACTTCTAGGATACTTCGGCTACATCGTGGGTCACTTTGCAGAGGCGAAGGCTTCTAGAGAAGCTTGAGCGCAGCGTTTGTTGAAGGCCAAGTCTTGAGTACCACCGCAACCCCGCGACGGGCCAAGCAAGCGGAGGTTTGGGATTGTAAACAACGAGATAGCGGCTTTCGCGGCAGAGTTGGCAATAACCAGTCTTGTATGGCTCAGGCTTTGAGACAAGTATATGACCGTGATGATACAGATCTAGTAGCTTGGCGTTTCCCTATAAATAAATCACGTTATTTGTGGGTTTTATAACACTGCCGCTCTGTTGTTTCAGATCACAGCCGTAAACTACCTTGCCTTTTCCAAATCATACAAACTCTTTTCTTTCTTTTCTCCCAAATAGCGTAAATACTCTCATATCTCCCCGAGACTTGTCAAAGTACAGCTTCCATCACAAACTCCTCTAGTTCAATGATCTGGTCTCATCGTGTGTTGGAAGACAAATGAGCCAGAAAAACGCCTTCTATGTAGTTCGCGATCATGCCGGGCATAGTACAACACAAGCATGGTAATATGGTTGGAGAAATGGTCAAGAAAAGCAGACCGTTCCTGTAAGTCGATGCTCCATGTCATATTCATTCCCTCAGTCTATCAAAGTCCTATGCACATTATCTACAAACGAAACCTTTTTTTCTCAAATATGTGGTATCAATGACGTCCAAGTCACTGTCTCATATGCACTGGGCGGGAGCGACCTCAACCCAACAAAGTCCTCCACCATTATGTATGTCCGAAAAACGCAATAGCAGGAACACAAAACCGACGTTACAATCAGGAACCCGATCGGCACGCCCATGTACGGGTCGTTGTTCGGTGAGATATTATGCGACCGGGACAAGAAGCCAAAGACACCGCCCTTCTTGGTTGTCGGGCGCGGATCCAGGCTGTCTTCGTTGGCTTTCCGATACAGGGGGCGTCTTTTCCACCAGTCCCGAAGAGCCTGGTGCCATTTTCGAACAGGATGCAGGGCAATGGCTTCTTCAGCCATGCTGGGTAGAAGTCCCTCTGCAGCTCTGCTCTGTGGGACAAATATCCACATCGACAGCTCCATCCAAAGAGCTCCAAGAGCTCCGTAAGCTACCATGTAGATACTGGATGCGCGCCAAAGGTCTCTCTCGATTGTTGTTGGGAAATCGAAGTTCCATGCTGCCAAGAAGATGGAGCTGAACACAAAGATGAATACGACGCCAATCAATTCCAAGTCAAAGTCCATCCGCAGGAAAACATCGCCGGGGACTCTATCCCACGGCACCTTATCAACCCGACGAGAGAAGGGCGAAAACAGGAATTTTCGAACTAACTCATTGTAGTACTGCCACACAAGGTTCAAGGCTGTCTCGTCTCTGCTGACGAACTCGAGGGGTGTCTGATGATATGGCTGACTCGCTCGAGGTCCACCCTATGCCATGGTCAGTCTTTTTACTGAGCTCATTTGGAATGCAGTCTCACATGAAAAGCAATTCCATCCATAGTTACTCTAGGTAGGGTCTCGACAGTTATGGTCGTGGTAACATCGGAAGGCTTGTCTATCCAGCACCATGCAGTTCCGAATAAGATTACAACAAATGTGACGGTTGTGAGCTCCATCGTGGTCACAAAAAGTCCCTGGACAATCCGGACAATAAAGTTGACCACGAACCAGGTAGCTTGGCAAACGGTAACAAGTCTACAACCCAGTTAGACCGACAACTTGATGGAGAGATGGTGCACTTACCTCGCCAGACCATCAGATTTGTCTCTGTCTTTCAATTCGGCGAGAGTGGTTTCAGGATACGCGATGTATCTGTTCTGCACCAAGTAGAAGACCTGTTCGGCATTGAGGGGTATCGGACGTGGAAGGTCGGGAGCTTTGAGCACGAAGCCGCCCATGTCGGCGAAAAAGGCATGGGTGATTGTCCATTTCTTATATCCGGCTTCACGAAACTTCTGTACGCAGTCATTTAGCGTCTACGAAACAAAACGTTAAGGAAGAGGGAATTTACCCTGACTGATCGTCGCGCTGATGACCTTTGCCCGATGGCAAGGACTATGGTGAAATCGGGCCCGAGAAGCCCCAAACAGGCGAGCCCCAGCTTGTCACGGAACGTGGCCCAAAAGCCATCGTCGGGTGCAGGGATATTCGTGTAGACCGACGTCCAACAGCAAAGAAAAGTCGTTATTAAGCACGAGAGGATGATATCGTAGGTCCCTCTTCCATCTGGGGAACCGGTCCACCCCACAAATTCGGTGCCGTTTTGTGTCATTGGACCGACGATTGTTCACTGAAGGATTTGAATGGCCCCCAAGTGCTGGGCCTCGAAATAAATACGCCATGGAAGCGGACCCATGGAGAGTGACAGGGTATTTATGGAGCCCTTAAGAGGCAGGGTTGCAATATCCCACGTCACTCCTGCAGTAGCCAAGCGTTACAGAACACGGCCAACAGCGGCCAACCTTCTATATTTGCACTTGAACTCAAAGAGGGTTAAAAGAGCCTTGTTTTTGTAAAAGAAAATCCCGTTTGGGCTAATTTGCATAGCAAAGAGAGCCCCATAGTAGGGCTTGTACTTAACCAATTAGGACCGGGTTTCCGATACAATATTGTCTTGTCGCATGTGAGAACTGATAGAAGGCGGTAAATTCGCCACACCCATTGGTTGCTTCAGAGGGTATTGACCAGGGTTGCGCAGACAGAGCTTATGATTGACTGCGGAACTGGAATAATACGAGCCCGTTCTCCAGGGGGTTATGGAACATGCGGCAGGCAGCGCTGGAGGCTACCGCGCCAAGTTACGCGTCTCATTTGGCGCGTGCCGTCTTCCGTTGTGGCGGTGCTCATGACAGAGCCACGAACAGCCACAAGTATAGGAGCACACAAGATAAAGCAGAGTAAGCAAAGGGATCTGACGCACTGCTCTACCTGTTAGGTTGAGAACAGCAGCTCAGCGGATCACAATGGATGAGGTGGTTCGGGAGCTGGGCACTGGTGCATCACGTGATGAGTCACGCGCCATGAAGTTATTCCCAGCAGGCACGGCCTACCCTATGTAAGGCAGGTATTTGTTTTTTTTTTTAAGGTTATCTCCTCCTTTCTTGTTCGGATCAAGTCTATGGTCAAAGTTAAAGTTAATTCAGACTATTCAACACTCATCATTGTTATTTTTTAGAATACACACGATCATTCCAACGAGTTCGACCCTCTAAGATAATCCCGCGCATTAACAGCATGATTTTAGTATCACCACCTGGCCGTAAAACTTTCCCATTGTAACAAGACAAGCACATCGGCGATCGCAACGAACGCTCAACATGGGGCTCCAACACCTTAATATGTACACTATTTCCCCTCGGGGTCGAATTCGGGGGAAATATGCATAGACAACCACCCAATATTTCACCGCTCTCTCATGTATCGGCCCGCGGCACAACGCGACTTCTAGAAATAAAGAAAAGCCTCGCAATGCTGATCATCTTCCGGCACGTCGGGCTTGGCGCGACGACGTGGTGTCATGGCGACTTAAGGTGAAGCTGTCCGGAATAAGGAGACCTCAATAGGGCAAACATCCAGAATACAACGTCAAAGCAGGCTCGTGACGACGGGAAGTGGGTTCTAAATCACGGTTCGCATTCATCCTAGATTAGACCGTACCCAGCAACAATGGCGAGCACAGCAACATGGCATTCTCTGGCCAGGGCAAACCCAGTGACCCCACGGCGTGATTCTCCACAAGTCGTGGGATGGTCCTGAGGAAAAACTCGGGCCGCAGGGATCAGCTTCTCGGCGTTCTCGGCGGATTGATGAGGTGCTGGTTACTCAGCTGTCGCGTCCGCTACCCCCTGAAGTCGGCCCGTTCGGATATCCCGTAGGCTGCCCGGCACTCCACCCTTCGCGTCTGGGCGGCTAAATTCATCGAAGCCATTTTAGCCATTTTCCCCGATAGGACGGGCGTCAATTGAAGACTGCCGATTGATGGTAGCTCCTATGACAGGCATCGGGTGTTTGTTCCTTCGCATACGCAACGAAGGAGTCCTGTGCTATGCCCGTGATGGATCCCTTCTGGAGCCCTTCTGAAACTGCGCAAAGCTCTCGTGGTAATAAAAAGAGACCAGCTGGCCGCCTGAAAATGAAGAACCAGATCATTCACTCTTCGTTGCGTATTAGATCTCTCTTGCAAACATGCTTGGACAACTGTAGGCCTCCTCCTTGTCTCTTCATCTCTTGGCTGCATGAAACAGCGATCACTAACCCAATCACAGTTCTGTGAGGATCAACGGGGCCGACTGTGGAGCCGAGGCTCTGCTCTTGGCTGTGATCACTTCTCTTGGCGGGTTCCTCTTTGGCTATGACACTGGTCAGATTTCGGGCATGCTTCTGTTCGAAGATTTTACAAATCGGTTTGCCCAGAAGCAAGATGACGGAACCATTGCCTGGAGACCCATTATTCAGTCGCTCCTGGTGTCTCTTATGAGCATTGGATGTCTGATTGGTGCCTTGACGGGTTCATAGTAAGTCTTCCTTTTACACAAGATCCCTACCCAGGATAAAGAAGCGCCGGTGACTAATACGCCTTAGTACGGCTGATTGGTATGGCCGTAGAAAGAGCCTCAGCATTGCTGTTGCGGTTTTCCTTATCGGAAACACCCTTCAGATTACGGCCATGAATTCATGGGTTCACATGATGATCGGTCGATTCGTTGCTGGATTTGGCGTTGGCGCCCTCTCAATTGGTGTGCCAATGTTCCAGAGCGAGTGCTCCCCTCGAGAAATTAGAGGTGCTGTCGTCGCATCCTACCAGCTAATGATCAGTCTTGGAATCCTCATTTCGAACATCGTAAACTATGGTGTTCGTGAGATCCAGGAATCTGATGCTTCTTGGCGTGTCATTATTGGCATCGAAATGGCCTTTTCTCTTCCTCTTGGCCTCGGCGTTCTTATGCTGCCCGAGTCACCTCGATGGCTTGCAGCCAGGGACGACTGGGAAGGAGCTCGACTATCACTTGCCCGGCTTCGAGGATTGAAGGATGACCTAAAGAATCCTCTGGTTGAAGACAACGTCTGCGAAATGAAGGCTCTGCTCGACGAGGAACGAAAAGTCGGCCAGGGTACTTGGGCTGAGTGCCTTGATCGAAACAATGCAACTCCCAAGGTCTTTTACCGAACACTTTTGGGCATGGCCGTTCAGTTCTTGCAGCAATGGACAGGCGTCAATTACTTCTTCGTAAGTAATTACCTATGTGCACTTGTTTGTTGAACTCACTGACACGCTTTAGTACTACGGAGCTACCATTTTCCAATCCGCCGGCATCGACGACCCTATTCTGGTTCAGCTGATCCTCGGTGCTGTGAACGTTGGCATGACAGTCCCTGGAATCTACGTGGCTGAGCGGGTTGGCCGTCGTTGGCCTCTATTCTTCGGCGCTTTGTGGCAGACTGCCTGGCTGATCGTCTTTGCTTCTGTCGGCACTGCTATTAACCCCGAAGATAGCCGCGCTGTCGGTATCATTATGATTGTCTCGGCCTGCCTGTTCATTGCATCTTTTGCTGTCAGTTGGGGACCTCTCGGCTGGGTCGTTGTGGGAGAACTCTTCCCTCTCCGAACTCGTGCCAAGCAAGCGTCCCTGGCAACTGCGAGCAACTGGCTTGGAAACTGTAAGTACCAAGAACATTGTTTACTACTTCAAAACTAACACTCAAACAGTCCTCATCAGTTTCCTCACTCCTTTCGCTGATGACGGCATCTCGTATTCGTTCGGTTACGTATTTGCTGGTATGAACTTTGTTGCGGCTCTGATTACTTGGTTCTTCCTCTACGAGACTCGCACTCTCAGCCTCGAACACATCGATGAGATGTACAGTCTCCCCGACCTCAAGCCATGGAACAGCGCCAAGTGGACCCCGCCGGGCTATATCACCCGCAAGGAGCGCGACGACGCCTACTTCCGCCAGATCGTCCACGGCGAAGATTCCGAAAAGGTTGTTGTTCATAGCGACAGTGCTGAATAGTTACTGCTACAGTCCAAAGGAGTAAGGCGCTGGAGAGCACTAGGGTTGCCTGGTAGTTTCATCATCATCAAGCGTTGAGTGTAAGATAAAAGCGAGACAAGGATAATACACGATAGACATTCCCAAAGGTAGACAAAACTGGATCTCTATTTAAAATGACATGGACACAGCGACAACAGTTCTGAGAAGGCCAGAAGAATTGCAAAAGCTTATTCCTCCGCCTTTGGCCAGATGTGTCGCCTTGACCATACGCGTACCTTTCGGCCGACAAAATAAGCCACGATTCCGAGACCGCTTAGAACACCGCAGATGATGGCAAAAATGTTGAGAGCTCCGTCATAGCCAGTCAGATTAATAAGTGGCACGGTCGAGTAGCTTAGACCGAATGAGATGAAGCCTCGGCCGGCACAAATGACAAGTAGCAACGGGCCAGCTTTGCTTGGAAAACTGTCGACAGCAAATGTAATGCCAACCAAGTTTACGCCCAAGAAAGCAAAATACCCAAGGTGATATGTTACGACAACAGCCATCCAGTGCCACTTGTCAGGCATGGCACCTGCACGTCCGTAGATGACACAGGAAATGATGGCTGCCGCGGCCGGAATGGCAAGTACCAGAAGTCGATACTCGGGCTGTACGATTTATATCAGCTTTCAACGTTCTCAGATGGTTGTGACAAGTCGCCGCCATCGACACTCTTGTTGGGGGAGTGGGAAACAAACCTCGAAAACTCCTTTCCGTCGTCGGCTTAAAAACTTGCAAAGAAAGTCCGAGCCATAACCAAGGAGTGGAACCATAATGACACAGTCTAGAACTTGAACAAGCTGCACGTATCCAAGCCACTCGACATGGAAGCTGTAGGGTGGGCTGACAAGGATCACCGCGAATGTTGAAGCCTGGTAGACATATAGACCAAGAAATGCACCGTTGAGGATGAGCATCCACAGGATCGTAGGCAAAACGAGAGACTGAGCCGTATCTTTATAAAACGTGACGAGCGCTTTCCAATCCGGCTTTTTGTGGAAAAGCTGCAGATCGTATCGCCAGGTTCTTGGCCCATATTTCTCGGGTTGTAGGAATGTTTCGTGTCGCGTCGTGACCTGGAAAAGGATCTCGTCCGTGCACTCGCGTGACACATTGCCGTTTTTATCGAGTTTCAGATGCACTGCGCCCTCTGTTTCATGAGTTAGTAAGAAGACGTAATAAAAATAACCGTATCCAATGTTAAAGCTTGCCTTCGGCATCCTGAGGTCGGTCAAAATAACTCTCAGTTAGAAAGAAGAATGACAAGATCAATGTTGCGCCATTGATGATAGTCATGATACCATACCACCACTCGAGTCCAATTGCCGGAACAATGTATGTCGTAGCGACGAAGAAGGCAGCCGTCAATGTCGTTTGAACCCCCACGAAGTATGCCAGCTTAATGCCATGTTCATGAAGGAAGTGGATCTCTTGCACAATCAGTGGTGCTAAAGCCTCACTTTGCCCAGCTGCCATGCTGAAAATGTCCCGGCCAGCGATGTGACTGGAGAGCGAGGTAGAGCATGCGCACCAGATTCCAGATGCAACTAGAAGAACCAAGGAGAACAAAAACACAGGTCGACGGCCAATGGCAACTGCTAACGGCATGCAGAACACGTTTCCGATACCCATGAAGAGGGTCGGATATGTGAGCAAGTCCGTGACACGTGAAGGGTCGTCGTTGGGATACATTTTCTGCACTTCAGTGTAGACGGATCCCAGCCCTGAGGTTCCGGCGACTGAGATACCCGAGTAAAGACCAACCAGGAGGATGATCATGTACTTTCGCCATGGAGGGAAGTTGAGGGGATCTGAATGTTACTAAGGTTAGCATATGTAGCACTGGTAAAGTTTGACGTGACTCTTGGGAACTCCAAGCTGTACATGCCTTTAGGATCCGGACTCGGGGTTGGAATCAAGACGACGGCCCCATCATGATAGAGATTGACAGTTCCGGAGACATTGTTGGTCGGCTGGTCGATTTTGACGTCTTCGATGGCTTCGATCTCTGGTTTGCTGTCTCGAGGAGATGATTGAAAGTCGGCCATATTGACACCGAGAAATGTCGTTGCTGTCCGAGTCTAAGCAACAAAGAGCCCAACGCGATGGCGGGCCAGTTTTATCTTTGCATCATCCTTTACCAGGAGCCAATTTCGCGAGACCCTAGTCCAAGCAAAGCCAACTGTTTCGGCTCGGCATCTTTTGGGAGCAACTAATCAGTCGACTCCGATTGGTCTAGATGTTCATGGTTAGCTGGTGGCGGAGGCGAGTTCGAGAGAACTGCGGGGGTGGAGCCGATAGCTTGCGGGGAGGATCTGTATTGAGGCTTCAGAATGTGGGGGAATCGGGTGTGAGGGCGACATTTGTAGCTTGGTTCTAATGTTTTTGGGGCTATTTCATCTGGATATCCCTCTCCAGTCCCCAAATCGGCTCGGAATCAACCAGCACTCCATCATCGTCTTGATTCATCACTCCCTGCATCGGCATCTCAACTCTCTCGATCCCGGTCCCAGGCATTCCCCGGCAGTTATAGACGCCGATAGAATGCAAGATCCCGGCTCTGGCCATCCCGGAACGAGAGGGCAAAGCAAGCGCCGTCGGCTGAACTTTGCCTGCAACTACTGCCGAAATCGCAAGACACGCTGCGACGAACAGCAGCCGTCCTGCCAAGCTTGCATCTCAGCCGGGGTGCCCTGCGTGACTGAGGACCGTCGTAGGCCAGGTCAGCGAATTAAACGGCGCGAGGCCGGAAAGGCGACCACGTCGTCGTCGTTGGCATCCGCAAGTCCGCTCGGAGATGGTCCACCTTCAGTATACGCGGGTACCACCAGAACAAGCACTTCACCACAGCCAAACACGGATTTGCCATCGACTTCAATGACAAATGAACAGTCAATTAGCCCACCAGAGCTACAGGATTCGGGTTCATCGTCCAATGACCAGAAAATCGACAACCCGTTGCCCATTTGGCGCCAGAGCACGGGAGCAACTTCTTTTGAGCTCCTGACAGAATGGCTCGACTTGGCGTTCTATCGGCTCAATATTCCGTGCCGTGTCAATTTGAGTCTGAGTTCCGGTTCAGAAGGAAGCACTAACGCACTGGGCCAAGGTCGTGACCTTTTGCCCGGACACTCTGCACAAATTGTCCCTTCCATTCCCGATACTGGAGACGTTCTAGCCCTCTTCGACGCGTTTGAACGAGAAATCCATACTTTCTTTCCCGTATTGGGGCTGGATATGGTCCGCGCCGAGGTTGTGCATGCTGCAAGCTCGCCATTTCCAACCGTTGACGCCCAGATGCTGAGAACATACTTGTTGCTATCAATAGGAGCCTGCGTCTTGCAAAAGGGAGAATGGAAAGATTTTATCAAGAAAACACTAACTCTGGCGCGAAACTGTCTTGGAAATCTGATAGGAACAGCGACGCTGGATTCAGTAGAGATACTGTTCCTCTCATCTGTGTGTCTCAGGCTTAATGAAGAGATAACTGCAGCATGGACGACTCTCGGCATCTGCACATCAGTTGCTTGCTGCATGGGATTGAACAGACCAGGAAAACGCAAACCGAACATGCAAAATTCGTTGGATAACGAACTGCGCCGCTCCGTCTGGTGGGCCATCTATAGCTACGAGAAGCTGTTTTCTTTCCAGCTTGGCTATATCTCAAACATCATAGATGAAGGCTGTGACAAGTTGGATTCCAAAGCCATATATCAACCTCAAGATTACGTCCTCTCGATGGCGAAAGTGTTCAGCATGGTGAGTCGCCGCTGTGTTGAGGCACGGCGGCAAGAAGATCTCGCCAACAGGAACACCTTGGAGGCTGCTATCAAGGAGAAGGTTAATGCCACCGGGGAATCATTTCTCATGTTGTCGAGATGGGCCGATAGTCTCCCTGTGAACCTAAGGTATTTTTCTTCGAGGCTCGAAGGCTCAAGTTGTTTACCTGACTGAGCATGCAGACCCACGTCCGATCTGATGCCCCCATCTGGAGATCTCCCACTGGCATCTTTCATCTCTCTTCACTACCATAATGCGTAAGTTGCAGACTATAACTATCCTCAACAGCGAGTTGACATATAGGTGATAGAGTCCTCATGCTTTCCCGCAACTCATTATTGATCAGCAAGGATGCTCTCTACAAAGCTGTTGAAGTCATGGCCAAAGGCACTGCATGGGAACATGCGATTCGAAGCGGACAGTCAATGACCGTCAGCTCTGCACGAAAAATCATCCATATTCTCGCTGAGATGGAAGTTTCGCAGCCTCCGTCGCTGGCACCGGTCTATCATGCGTCTCTGCATGCCTTTTATATCCTGGCCATCCAGATTCTCAAGCAGCCTCACTTGCGCATCTCTCGAATCGACCAAAGCGTAAGCATTTGTTATTGGGGCGTAACCATGGTACTAATTATGCTCAGCTTCTAGAAACAGCGGCCGATTTAGCGCGCTCTGCGTGTGCTAGCATGGGTGAGTCTGAGCGGCTGAATAGTGTTCTTTCAAGGATCCTTCACATGGTCAAAGAAGCGACCAAGTCGACAACATCCTCGAAAGGAAACCAGCCTTTTACACAACCAGCCGTATCGAGCACAATTGTGGTAGAACCCCAAGCCTCGCCACTTCTAACATTCGACAGTGCAGGGCCTCACTTGTCCTCAATTGAGTAGCTTGCCAAGTTCAACTCCCCTCAACTCTGTTGGATCAAGCTTGGATGAAGGGCTGCTTGGTTTATTCTCGGATCAATATGATTCGCCCATGTTGCCCGATGAGATAGGCTGTGACTGGGCCGATTTTGAGAGCTTCTTGATGAGATTGGATGATAATGTCATGCAACCGACCGTTAACAGTGAGAGTCATTCATGAAACTTGTAGTATAGAAATCAACTAAGAGGAATAACTACATGTTCGAGAAGTGAGGTAAAATTCTTAACCCTGGATGTAAGGAATCCCAGTCAGCTGGAACCCGCGGTTGGAAAGCTTGGGCGCCTCTCTCGGCTTGCCTGTGTTGTATGGGCAAGGCTCCCAATCGCGAAGTACCGGAATGCCACCCACATGCATGGCGTTTGGCCAGTGCGTGGTGCTCTGTAGGTTCTCAAATGCCTCCCTCTTTCGGACCAGGTCCTCTTGGGTGGCATCAGCCGCCGGCATGTAGCATGTGTAGGTACAGAAGCGCGGCATGCTGCCTTCCGGGGAAAGATTGTAGTGAGGAGTTCTGCTGTCCCACAGAAGAAGATCGCCAGGCTCAGCGTTGACCTTGATCCATTCGCAGCCTTTTTGCTTCAGCCACCCCATCCCTTGCTCTGTGAAGCCATACCATTCCTTGGTCCAGGCCCAGATCTTGTTCTCCTCGTTCTTGAAAGCCTCGTGAAACTCTTCGCTAAGAAGATGGGCACCCTTGCACACAATCAAGCCGCCGTCCTGATCGCCGTTGGGCAGAATGTTGACGAGGCCTTGGAGACATCGGAAGCCTGGTTTCTCTGGGTCTTGGTCTTGATGAGGCCAAGGCTTGTTGGGCTTCACATCTTTTCGACCAGGAAATGAGACGTTGATGGCATCAAAGGAAACAATCAGATCTTGGGTGTCGTAGACACGTTCGAATGCCTCGATAACCCCGGGCTCTTGTCGGATAGCCCAGGTGAAGGACTCGTGAGCAACACCGTAGCCTAAGATCATGCCCTTTTCAGTAATCACGGGAAGGTTTTCATTTCTGACTGTTGAAGGGTCATTGCGCTTGAAGCCCAACCCGCCCTGGCTAGATGGGGTTGTCAGTAGTGGCGTCAAAATGGAATTCCTGCGGAGCACTCACAAAGCCTCTAGATAAGAGAAGATATCTTCGCCGTATTTTTCGGCCCTTTCTCGTGGAATGGCGCCTTTGACAACAACGAAACCATCTCGAATCAAGTCGTCGCGCCAGTCGCCATGGACAACACCAGGCTCAGCGAACAGCTTGTGCGGGCCAGAAGGCCTTGCTGGAAGGGGCTTGTTGTTTTGATGAGTTACCCCGCTGAGGTCCTGGCTGGCCTTGTACGAGATAAGTTCGCTGTTGATAACCATTTTGACGTGTAGTAGATCTTGAGGTTGATTGTGGGGAAATTCCGCTGCTGGATGGTTGGCCTTGTCTCTGCTGTTATGGTAGCTGAACTGCTGGGCTAGACTGGTTTTATCCTTGGATCATCTAAGCACGTCAAAACGGTCAAATCCGCTTGTACGGCACAGATTGCTTATCGGAGAATGTGGCTCGCTTCGGTTCGGAATATTGGCGTGTGGACTCCGATGCCGAGCCGTGCCGGAGCGATGGAGGTGGGGCCGATACGCCGAAAGGTTCCCGGAATTGTCCAGCGTCGGCGTCAGGGGCTGTTAGCGATTGAGATGCCGAGTATTAATAAGAACGAGTCTTGTAGGGATGTTTGTTGAATACGTCCACATCCAATCGACACCATGCCTCTGCAAGATCTGCCTTTTGTAGTGCCCATCGAGCCTCTCAATCCCCCAAAAGTTGGGACAGGAGGTTACGTCGGCCTGAAACCACGCTCAGAGGTGCTCCCACGCGGCTGGAAATCTAGCCATCCCAATGCTCGAGCGTTGACATCTGATATCTTGGTCGAGCACGATGTTGCTATCAAGGTGCGCGATGGGACCACTCTTTACGCCGACATATTTCGCCCACCTCATAGCGATGAGCGAGTCCCAGCAATTCTTTGCTGGTCGCCTTTTGGCAAGAAGTTCACGGGACTTATGTCACTAGACCTCATGGTGCCATGGAACTTGGGCATCCCTCCAAATACTCTCTCAGGCCTGGAAAAGTTTGAGGCACCCGACCCTGCCGATTGGGTACCGCGGGGCTACGCTATCGTCAACATCGACTCGCGTGGGGCAGGGGACAGTGAAGGCATCATGGCCATTATGGGCACCCAGGAGGCTGAAGATGGCTATGATGCGATCGAAGCCATCGCTCAGATGCCGTGGTGTGATGGGGCTGTCGGACTCGCCGGAAACTCTCACCTCGCTATTGTCCAGTGGTTCATTGCAGCCTTGAGACCCCCAAGTCTCAAGGCAATTGCGCCCTGGGAGGGTTGCGGTGATCTATACCGTGAGCAATTTTCTCGAGGAGGCATCTACGCTGGCGACCTCTTCGACCAACTGATCGTCAAGCACATGTTGCAAGGGCGCCATGGCCTCGAGAGTTTCAGAGAGATGTACAAACAACACCCCCTCGCAAACCCATGGTGGAACGATAAGCGCCCTGACATGACCAAGATCAACATCCCGACTTACATCACAGGAACTTGAACAAACACCATGCACGGCATGGGTGCTATTCGAGGATGGCTCGAGGTCGACACACCGCACAAGTGGCTGCGATGGCATCCTTGGCAGGAATGGTACGATTTATGGGGGAACACCCAAGCAAAGGATGAGCTTTTGTTGTTCTTTGACCATTTTTTGAAGGGAGAAGACAACGGGTGGGATAAAACACCAAAAGTGTGCATGGCTGTGTTGAGATTTGGACACAAGGAGCCGCAGTCCTACGAGAACATTGTCGAAGAAACCTTCCCGATCCCTAGAACAACCTGCAAGAAGCTATACCTTACAACCGACGGTCATCTCTCCCCCGAAAAGCCTGGCCAGCTCTCCTTCGTGAGCTACAATTCGGAGACGGACGATTCTGCCAAATTCACTTATCGATTCAATGAGACAACCCAGTTGGTTGGCCTTCCTAAAGCAGTCCTGTTCATGTCTTGTCCTGACTACAACGATATGGACGTGTACGTACTTATCGAGAAGCTCGACCCTCAGGGAAATGTTATGTTCAATCTGAATATTCCATGGAGCAAGATACCTATCTCGTCGTTTGACGAGATGAAGCCCGAGGAAAAGACCGAAGTTATGCTGTATCGCGGACCACTGGGCATTCTAAGGGCATCTCATCGAGCTATCGACGAAGTCAAGAGTATGCACCCACACTGGCCGTTCCATCCACATGAGAAGGAGGACAAAATCAAGCCCGGAGATGTTGTCAGACTGGATATCGGGATATGGGCTATGGGCATTGAGTATGAAGTTGGTGAGTCGCTTCGGGTGGTTGTGAGTGGACGGAATCTGGGTGTGAGCAACTTTGGGAGCCTTGAACACTTGGATAATCGGGGTAGTCACAGAGTGCACTGTGGACAAGAGTATGCCAGTCATGTAATCTTGCCCTTTGTCTAAATAGCTGACTCATGAGCACTAAGACTCAGAGAGTCACGTAGCATAAGGTAATCTACGGTGACAAATAACAAGCGTTGCAAAGTCTTGGCGAGATGGATCGCATTAAACTTCCACATTCGATGCGTTGATCTAACGCGATTGGCAAAAAAATAATTCTACTACTTTCTTGGCCTGGCAACCTCCCTGCAGTCATCATGTACCAATGGCTCGATTTCGCGTTATGGGTAGCGATGGTAAGACTTGGTCAGATTTTGAGCCTTTGTGAGGTGCCAGAACCTGGCTTTTGCAGATTTACGTCATCATGCATCCTGCCTTTTCGGTATGACTCTACTAGTGAGACTGAGCGCATACTCAGGTACGACGGGCCAAATCGCGAAACACGTCGACACAGCAAGTCAAAGGAGGTTGTATCAACTATATAATAAAGAGACATTTAATAATCTCTCGAAACTCTTAAGATAACCAACTTCCAACCATATATATGCTGGTCTAAGGATCCGCCAGACTCCCTCACCACACTGTTGAGTTCTCATTCAAGTCGCTTCTCACAAACGATGAACTACTTCAAGACCCCCGCGTTCTCAGCTCGCGTTGAGGAGCTTCTCAAAAAGCATCATGTTCCTGGCCTAGCAATCGCCATCGTTCAAAACGACACCATAGCCTCAGCTGGCTATGGACACGCATCACTCGACCCACCCAAGAAGTGCACGGCGGACACGCTTTTCGACATCGCCTCAGCATCAAAATCTCTGACTGCCGCCTCTATAGGCTTGTTGGTGGCTGATGAAAAGTATCCCGACATTCAATATGAAGCGCCTGTGTCAAAAATTCTGCCAGATGACTTTGTCATGCCCACCAAAGAACTTACTGAGGCCGTCACAGTCGAGGACATTCTTAGTCACAGAACAGGACTCCCTGGGTGAGTTATGAGATCTGAGATACAGTGGAGGTGATCATTTCTGATAATTCTTTCAGGCATGACTCATGCTATCTCGGCGTCGACGCCAAGCACCCAGATGATGCCAAATCGATAACCAGGAACTTGCGCAACCTCGAAATGGCAGCACCGCTACGGACCAAGTGGATGTATTGCAACATGATGTTCACAGTAGCCACTCATATCGTGGAGACGCACAGCGGGCTCTCTTTTACGGATTATCTCGACAAGCATTTCTTCCAACCGCTGGGCATGGAGTCTTCTAATCTGCAGCCTTCTCGAGCACAGGCAAAAGGACTTGGCGACCGTATTGCCACTGGCTACATCTGGAAGAAAGACGAGGACAAGTATCACGGGTTTCAGAGTCCAGATTGCCCCGAGGGGCAGGGCGCAGGATCCATCGTCACCAGCGTCAACGATTACATCAAATATGTCAGAGCCATGATGAACCAGCAAGATCCCATCACCGAGGATGTGTACAAGGGGCTTATCAAATCTCGGATTTCTTCGAACCCGGAGTACAAGAATTTGCTCCCTTTTCACTCGCCTGGCTTAGTTGCAGCTGGTTGGGAGGTTTCCTATTATCGCGGCCACATGATTGTCATGCACGATGGCTGCATCGCTGGCTTTTGTACCAGCCACTTCTTTCTACCTACCTTCAAATTCGGCGGGGCCGTTTTCGGCAACTCTGAGGATGCCTACAATGTCATCCACACCGCGATTCTTGAGCTGATTGATGATCTATTGAACATCCCGGTCGAGCAGCGGATTGACTGGGACAAGGCTTTGACCGAGGTCAGTGGCAGCGAAGATGGCAAGAAAGACGAGGTGGAAAAGGTGCGACAAGAATTATGCCCTGGAATCAAGGATTCGGAGCCTCTTGAGGTGCCACTGAGTGCATATACTGGAGACTATTGGAGTGCGGGATATCGTGGGATGAAGGTCGAGGTCAAGGACGGCAAGCTATTCATGGACTGTTTTGAGCGTTCCGGGCCCTTTACGCTGACCCTCGACCATGTCTGCGGTGGCAACAAGTTTGTTGCCCACCTGTTCAATTCCCTCGATGGTTTCACAGTTCCTTTCAGTGCGGAATTCAAACTTGAGAATGGCAAGGCAGTGAGTATGGGGTTGGATTTTGAAGAAGATCTAGATGGTCTTATCTGGTTTGACAGAGTGGAGTGAAGGGTCATACATCTCTGCCCCAGGTACTTTAGCGAATGCAAGGCATCTTTTTGCTCTCCTCACAATGAGTAGAGACTGTATTACGTGAAAATAATTATCCTTCTCTGCCTAGGTAGCCATTTGCCTTGAAGAATTGGAGGGGAATCTTGCCTGGGTAGGTAGATGGGTACCACGGTACGTAGAGACAACCACGGCAGTTGGACGTCGAATTAACTACCTACTCGCAGCCTTGACTCCTAGTTTCAGATAATTGTATCTATAAAAATCATGGTGCTACAAGAGAATATTGTGGCTTAGACATACCTGGGCATTTCATAGACTTCGCCAAGATTTGCCTTGCAGCCTACTGGACAGCGATGTTAGTCATCACTTAGGACGCCTTGCAGGCAACCACCCAAATCTGACAGTTGGGTACCTATTTAGAGGTTACATCATTCACTTCAATTCGTTCTCAAACGCCTTTCTATCACCGTTTATGACTTTTTTATTCGTTACGCACCATGGCGACAGGCGTGACAATCCCCAAATTTGTCGTTGACCTCTCCAAGCCGCCCGAGGATCGTTACGCGCATATCGTGCCTCACTTCCAGAATGCGGTCGAGTCTTGCAATCTACCAGACCTCTTTGATGAGCTACTCCATGATTTGGCTGGAAACACTCTTGGAAAGGCCCTTGCTGCTGTATCCCGCGTATTAATGCGACGCGTATACGTGTCGGAGGAGTCTGCCGAGTTGAAGGGCATATCCAAGGCCATGGGTATCCCGATGCACATCATGGTAGCTTTCAACGTTCTTCTGGATCTATTGTTGGGCTGCACAAGCGGCGGCGCGAGAACTATAGATCCAAACAGTTACTCAAGCCCCTGGGCGACACGCATCCTTCATTTCCGGACGCTTGATTGGGGCATGGACCGCCTCAGACGTATCGTCGTCGAACTCGACTTCGTCCGTCACGCTGGAGGCCCGGTGGTCGCGACCACAGTGACCTACCTTGGTTACGTTGGAGTTCTGACGGGAGTGAGAAAAGGCCTGAGCATGAGCCTGAATTTCCGACCTTACCACGCAAGAGAGACATTGAGGGAGAGAGTCGCCTTTCGATGGCATCAGGCAATGGTGGTGCTGGGGTATCGACAATCAATATCGAGCGTTCTACGGGGTTTCCTCTTGGACCCTCTCCCAGGGGACAAAACTGATCTTCAAAGGGGCAAGCTTCCGGTCGATGCCGACGTAGACCTATCAGATGCCCAGGGCCCCCATATTCAGGATATCCTGACGACCCTTTCAACGTCTAGGTCAACAGCGGCGTACCTCATTTTCTGTCTCCCTGAGAAGATATATATCGTCGAAAAGGACCACAAAAAAGCATCAATTCGCGAGTCTGACACCTTCCTTACAGCCTACAACCATGATGCTCGAGACGAGGCGGATCCCTCTCAATTACAGCAAGCGGCACAAGATCTAGCCGCGGGCGAAGACGCAACAGGCATGGCAGATCTCGTCGCCTATTCAGTGGAGAGAAAAAACCACTTAGATGAGCTGTGGCAAAAGCGTGTTCGAGCTTGCAAGAGAAGGCATAAACAGGAAGGTCAAGTTGTCACCTTGCGCGATGTGATTCAATTCTTGAAAGACGATGAGATCAGCAACGACGAGACGCATTACGCAGTCATTATGGATCCGACAGA
The DNA here is from genome assembly GCA_013266205.1 of Fusarium decemcellulare. Classification (NCBI taxonomy): domain Eukaryota; kingdom Fungi; phylum Ascomycota; class Sordariomycetes; order Hypocreales; family Nectriaceae; genus Fusarium; species Fusarium decemcellulare. The sequence goes on along the minus strand of JAAGWO010001302.1, from coordinate 1,720 downwards.
CGGAAAAGTGATATGGCGAAAGCTGTACGAGAGTGATGAGACTGATTGGAGCGATGAGTGAGGATGTACCTTTTCTACCTTCATATAGGAGTTATCGGCGAACTTTTCGGTAGAAGCGATGTGGGAATCGGGTTACAGAGATTTTAACTATCACGGAAAAAGTAGATAGATGTGGGCACAGACAACAAGAGGCGTCTTTTCCCATTATTAACAGGTGTATGAATCTTTCGGCCTCAGACGTGGATGAACCATGGCCGTCAGCCCTAACCGCCGGCGAAGGAGCCGAAATCGGGATATCGGCTCCTTCGTCACTCTTGGCATCCCTCGTCAATGCAACCATACGATTGTCGACCAACCAGCGATAGACATTAACTAGAGCTGAACCAGTGAGCAAGGGTTTGATACCGGCCCGCGTTTATCACAAGGACAGGGCTGCATGCACGGAGACAAGATCGGGGACATTTTGGGCCGCTGTGAAAGCCTCTGGCACAACACATGCATCCAATTCGTGTTCAATAAGGGTATGTAAATAATTATAACCACAAGACGCCAGTCGCTAGCCTTCTCATCCAACATATATTCGTTCCTCCATTTCCGTTCTTAAAAGGCGGCGACAAAGACACCGACAACGGCGGCAACACCCGCAACCAGGCCGGCCTTGATGGGCGCGCTGCTGGCGGCGTTGTCATCATCATCCTTGGAGCTGGACTTGGAGCCACCACCACCGTCGGCCCAGGTGACCTCGGTACAGATCTGGCCGAGGGAGTCAAGCTCGCTGGTGAGCTCGGCGACGTCCTTGCAGGCGTCGAGGAGGCTGGAGAAGTCGTCCTTCTGGTCGTCGTACCAGCTGGAGAGCTTGGAGGCATACGAGGTGAAGTCGTCAGCCATGTCGCCCGTGATTTTGGGGATCTCGCAGTTGTCAGTCGGGGTGTACTGGGTCTGCGTTGCGAGCCATGAGGCGAGGGAGCCCGACGGGGTGGGCACGTCGGTGAGCTTGGGGAGGAGGTCGGTGGCGACCTTCATGCACTCCTCAGCATCGCGCTTCTCGTTGTTCTGGGCGACGACCGCAGTGGCGGCGGCGGCGAGGAGCAAGTGGGCGCGCATGTTGAAGGTAGAAGGGATATGGGTAGGTAGGTGAAAGTGGACGGGTGTAAGAGTGGCACAGAGAGGATTCGTGAGATCAAGACTGGAGCGAGTGGGAACTGCAAGCGAGACCCTTCATCTGGGAGGAAAAACAGAGTATTTAAGCTTACCATGACTCCCGACTTCCGTCGACCCCAGAAACGCCCAGTCCGCCAGGTGACGGAGAGCTGAAAGATTGAGATGCAAGGGTCTGCCTGAGCTATCCCCGTCCTGCCTTAAGGCCAGTGGAGTCAACCATCTCCTAAACCTTGAAGAGATTGGCCCCCAATTTGCACAAAGCGTGCTCATTACTCCGTGGTCCTGACAAGGCTGGGCTCTGAGGCCAAACGGTGTAACCTCAGAGGAACAAGGATCTCTGTGCTACCCGCCATCACATCCCCAACCACCAAGGAAACCTCTGGGCATCCCCGCCCGTGGCAACACAAGAGCAAATGGTTTTTCAGCTCCTCGTCTAATCTGCCTCGCCCTGGCGTTAGGGCTGTTTCACCGAGCAATGAGGGCGCTCCACTAGCTCCATAGACCAGAGCGCTAATCTAGACTTATCGTGTGCATAGCGTGACCGCCACTACAGACCCTT
>JAAGWO010001300.1:0-35732 GCA_013266205.1 Fusarium decemcellulare | reverse complement strand
TAATACCTAAAAACCAGATAGATAAGACATAACACGATTGATCCATGCGAGACAAAAGAGAGAGAAAGCAGTTGGAAGAGCCAGCTGACCACATACGAGTGTCACGGCACTACCTGATCTTGGCGATGATTTACCACAATATACGTAGTTCACCGATGTGTTGCATTTGTCTTGAGCGTGACCAATTGTCTCATCCTATGTTGGAGGCTAATTACCGCAGGTGGTCCTGGCAATAAGTGTAATCTAGGCAGTCTAGTGATGCTTACGAACTATTTCAGTTTGGTGCTGGTGTGTTTCTATACTATCTAATTAATGACGAACCGTAGCCGGACACCCAAGAGCTCAGGGTTTTCGTTCAGTCCTGGACAGCCTAATGTTAACTCAAGTGACGCCAGCCAGCAGCTACTAATGTCTCTTTACGTGGACTGCTGCTTACTTGCTTGGAGGTAAGTTGCTTCCACATGAAGCCCTCTCATTCCTTGCGGGTATACGGTAAGTTATTCAAAGCTATGAGATGAGCTGTCAGAAATAGGGAAATGCCTAGCAACTAAAAGGTTTTGCATGCATATCACCACTTCGAAACTTGCGATCCCTGTTAGCTGGATGGGTATTCTTTTCTAGGACTCTGTACTCACAGTCTCCACTACACTACACTTCCGTAAGTGCCAAAGCCGAATATCATTATACCAACCAGAAACACGACCAGATTAGCAATCGCTGCCTTAAGATTTTGCCGATCAGACCACCTTGCTTCCCTAACCAGCGTAAACCACATAATAGCAGGGATATAGTAAGAAAATGCAGATACAAAGAGAGAAGAGATGACAGACAACAACTCATAGAAAAGGGGAATAGCTTCAGATACAACCCAAGCAAGCACCGCAACTATGACAACCAGGATAAATTATGCTGCCCAACTTCTTACATTGTTTATGTGTTGCATTGAGGTGCCGCCAAACATTTGCCCGTATACAAACCGACAGATAACGGTGATGTGATTGAACCAGAAGTGAAATTGAGTGGAAACGCTTTCTGAAACCCACCTTGGAGATCAAGGGTCCCGCTGATATCAAAGCGGGTGCCTGAACGTCTTGACCTACAATAGCATACAGGATAGCACCAGTCAAAGTATAAATGCTGATTTCTGTGATACCTATAGCCACGACGGACTTTCGGTAATCTTTCGGCGTGTGCAGTTCATCCATGAATAATGGTATGGCAGCAGCAAAGGCGTAGACAAATACAATATTCGTGATCGCATTATAACTTCGGCCAAAGTCACGCCCGCCTTGGGCCAAGCAGACCACGAGACGCCTGCCAAGCCGACAGGGCCTAGATGCCCGTAGAAATAATTGTTACTCCGACCGCAGCGATGGGCGAGATGAAGTCGATGTAGCCCAGAATTTCAATCTCGGCAAATGATGGAGGAATCGCGAGGAGTATCAGTGCTAGAGTTGATACAATGCTGAAGACCAGAGAGCAGATGTCACTGAGAGCTGGTGAACGTTTGCGGCTCAGAATGATTTGATTGGCTTGAGCCACCGAGAGCTGGTGGCTCAGAGCAATATGATTGGTTTGAGCCACTGGGAGGTGGGGCTCTCGAATTGAGGACTGGGCCCACCGAGAAGTCAAGAACAAATCTTGTCGACTCCACTGTTGGTGACGGCGACGAAAGCAGACTTTCCAGTAAGACCGTGGGGTCCGACCACGAGAGTTAATTGTATAACGAAGGCGAAACTGAAGAGATGAAAGCTGAGTCTCCTTATCAGAAGGCGGCCCATGTCGGCGTAGTGCTTTATGTTTGAGTATTTGAGTTTGACTTCTCTAATCGTGTAACTGGCGTAGATAGTTGCAACGCCGAGGCCAATGCAAACAAGAACACCAAAGACCATGCCGAGAGTTGCAAGGGCTGCAGAGAGGCTGAGTGCTCCTAGGGCCACGGCTTCTACTACGAGTATAACCGCCAGTGCTTCCAGCCAAGTCGGTGGAACCGATCCTCTGGATCTACCTCCCCCCTGCCGCAGGTGCTAGTCTTGCCGAGGACAGCGCCATCCCTGCTAGGTATCGTTTCGCCGACAACGGCTTCGTTGCGTTCATTGCTTGGCACATTTGTCTTTTGCTACATGACCCTCTAGAAGCAGACATGGGTCCAAAGGGAAAGAGAAAAGAAAAAGCAAAGACGAGGGCACAACATAAGCAAAGTTGGAAATAGGAGAGCTCCGGTTTGGAATAATGAGAATGTGAAGTCGTGGGTAAGAAAGAACATCCGACCAGTCATGGTCGTCGAGCTTTCACCGGTGCGACGAAGAAAGAGAGCCCGCGCGAACGCGCATGAAATCGTCGTCTTCAACAACTTGAGAGAAAACAAGCCTTGGTTGTCCAGGAATGTTGTAACCACTCCGCGGTTCGCCTAATTGACGCTTCCGCTCTTGTCCAGCCAGCCCTGGCTTGCTCCTCAATTCACGACGTCGCAGTGGTAGATCCCTTGCACGGTTTGTCATTGCCGGCGGGATTTTTACTGATGAACACTTTCTGCTAGCTAATTGATTCGCTATTTCGCTAAACAGCGATTGTATTGCCTTCAACCGTCGTGGCGGCTGCCATGCCACCATCAATGCAACTTCCTGCACCACCGGTGCATCGCCCGACGTCCTACGGTTTGAGTGGTGCTCGGGTTGTCGCACCATCAAACGACCGACGAACGTAAACGGGAGCCGGCATGAGGCAACCTGCAAAATTCTCATACAAAAACACTAAATGCAACCCACCGCCTAGACTTCAAGAAGCTCACCTTGAGATCGACCGTAACCAGAGAGACTTTTTTATGTCGACCCAAGAACTTACACGACTCCGTGCTCAAAGATACCGGAACTGACAGCATCGCTTGCGAAGTGCAGCAATTATTTCCGCTGTGACCACAATGTACCGTTACCAGAAATTGCTGGGGTCAATGCATCACAAGGGCACCACTATACGACCAGGATTCGCATTCGAACTTTGGGTTTTCGTTTCGAGAGATAATTGCATTGACTCGGCCATCTCCTTCGTTTGAGCCGCTATCTCTCGTAGAATACTCCCCACGTTGTTATTTGAACCGTAGCTGGCTCTGTCACGATTTCGGCAACGATAAATGTCCAAGCCAGACTCAAAAGTTGAATCTTCATTCTTCAGACAACACATAGCACAGTTACTTAGGCGAGAAAGAACGAACCAATGCCAAGTGGTGTTGTAGATCTTAGGGACGTCGGGGAGCACGCCTTGTGCAGCTTCCACCAGCCATGTTAGTCAAGGCTGGCGATTCTCGGTCGTCGACGTAGAGAAGTGGGCTGGATTCCAGGGCACGCCAGCGACTTGGAAAAAGTAACCCAGGGCTCGTAAAACGCCAAAATGACATGCATAAAGATAATCGATGAACGAGCCAGTATGTAAGTGATTGGACTCATCCAAGTGGCAGAATAAAGTGATGGGTGAATGTGCCCGTCATGTCTTGGGACAAGACGCTATTGACCAGGTTCTATAGATGATTGGATTTGTTGCCATGGGATGCTCGCCTTCTTTCCTTTGTTTCCCGCTTTTTTTCCCTAACGTGTTCCATGTATCGAGCTGGCTAGATCCCCTTGAGAGTTGCTGAGACCCGTGCCTTGTGTCCCGCCTTACAATGACTCTTGGTAGTTGGTCTCACAACTGCAGTCCTCCCCTATAATATTTTTTGTTATCCAGGTTTTCATGCATCTCTAACATTCTTGCTTGGTATTTTGGAAATGATCTTGGATTCTCCTTGAATTCGCTGTTCATGCCGGTAATATATGCTGCATTCCCTCCAGTAATTGGGGCCATGCTTTGGAGCTGATCAAGGCTACAGGTGCACAAGGACCTGAGATGATGTCACCCACAAATTCTGCCAAAGTTACCTGAGATGCTGCTTTTCATGTCCCCGCCTCAGTTTCTCGCCAACCCATTTCCAATTTCTCGCCAACTTTTCTCGCCAAATTTTCTCGCCAAATCATGTCCCATCTCTCGCCATTCCAAGAACAGAGACAGACTCCACTTTGGCCCGGTAGGTTTTGGGGCTCAAAGGTGGGGCTGATGTCGCTAATCTTGAGCTGCTCGCCAAACTTACAGCGCATGGGAGATCTCGTTGGGTGCCCCAAGCCTACCACGCGGTACTTGACCCGCTGCTGGATCACTATCAGACCGTCTGCAGATCTCGGTGCACGCCCTACCAGGCCGTGAGCTGTTGCGGGGAATGGACAAGACAGGGAGCACGAGACAAGGGGTGTTATTACCAAAGTACGCGACTGGGAAGCAGAGAGTACCTTGCCAGCCGACATGGTTCCAAGTGAGGTTGGCGACAAGGTCCCGGTTGGTTAGGAAGCGAGCGAATCGCAGTTTGATTGATGGTGACCAAATCCTGTCACGAAAGTACCTGTCGACCTGAAAGGTACTTGGAGAGTCTGTCCAATCAAAGGATCCAAGAAGGGGGGTCTCACGTGCTCAGGTCTTGTCAGCACGACCACATGTGGCTGGGTAGCGCGACCGCATGTGGCTAACCACAGTTATGCCGGAGCAGCGATTCCTCAGCAACTTGGGTCTTGGGTCGGCCTCGTATGCACATTACTATCCACCTTGCCAGGCCCTCTATACGTTGCCGTGTTTTGATCTGTCCCATATATCGGCTGAGAACTTGGGCTTCCCGACCGTGCAAACCGGGAGGCTGCAACTCATCTCCACTGCCAAGACACGGCACGACAGCCCCACGCCTGGGCCAGGAATCTCGCAGCTCCTGCTTGTTGTTTGCTTCTTCGGCGTGGTTGGGCTCTATGCGCGGTACGTACCTATCTCCAGGTCGGATACCTTGGGCTGCCCACTTGAAAACTTTTCCCAGGCGCTGTCTTTCCTGCCCTGCGCTGGAGCCTTAAAACTGAGGCTAGAGGGAGTTGCTTGGCGCACAACTCAAGCATTTTGCAGTTACAAACCCGTCCCCTCCCTTGAGTATTCTTCCTTTTTTCTTCTTTCGTTGAATGGGCCATAGTTGGCCACATGGAGTCAAGATAAGGGTGAGAGAGAACCCGTCTCGTCAGGTCTTGAATCGGCGACTGGGCTGTAGCACACACATGCCCGTTGATTCAGCTCGTGTCGGACCGGCTCTGGTGGCATGCAAAAGCTATCTATCATGCGCATAAAATTCATCCCGCCATGTCGTCTCAAGGCACAAGGCAACCATGTTGCGCGTGCAAGCCATAATGTCGTGCATCAACATTGTGCATGTCAGAGCCCCGTCCATGTACTCCACTTGGAGGTGTTGGACTCATGTTGATAATGCTTGCGCTTGGCGGAGATGAGACGGAAAGAGGATGAGTCCTGGCTATTCAAATCCCGCCCGTCTTGCCGTCGTGGCTTTGTGAATAGGGTGTGACGTGAAATGAATGGATGGAGGGCGGATGGGTGACATGGGTCAGGACCCTGGCAGACGGCGGGATGCTGCCGCTCTAACACCTGGGCTACCTACTGAACCTGGGGTTTGGCCTGGGTCCCTAACGAACTGCAGCTTCTAGTCCATATGCAAACGCGATATTGACAGGCGATTGTACCAACCAGACCAGACAATTTCTCTCTTGCCAATCCAATCGTCAGGATCGACCTAGAGAAAAGCCACCAAATGTCACTAAAGTAACTGACCAACCAGTGACGAGCTCAATTGTCGGGTAAACTGAGCCTAGCAGGGTAGAAGTTAACAAACAAACAGGGCTGCACTATAACCTAGTGCTGTCAAATTTATGCCCCTTGACCAAGTAGCCAAAATGAAGAGGTCCCAGTCTTCGTACGAGGACCATTGGGTATATATAGCCTTCTCACATTCACATCAACTTTTCCTCTGCTAACCTAGCCTCCTCGCTTCCCACCTTTCTAATCATCCGCGATATTTTCCCACCTGCGTCATGCCGTTCATAAGCCCAAACTGAACTATCTCATCAAACGCTGGCCATGCCTTCACTCATTAATCTTTCTCCTGAACTCCAGCTTCACATTACGTCCTACCTTCGGTCCCAGGACCTAATCAGTGCCGCCCAAACTTGTAAAGCGCTTTCTCCAGCGTTTATGGAAGCTGCTCTGAAGGGTCTTAGTATTGACGAAGCCCTGCGAATCATCCGCTGGACAGCATGGAATCCCAGCAACACTCATAGGTCCTGGCATCTCTACACCGCAAGAGCATGGGACGTGATCAACAAACACCCCGTGGATGAAATATCACTAAATTCTGCCATGCCTCTACTTTGTACTCACGAGCATGATGGCGAAAAGGTCGTTTATACGATTGGATACGTGACCAACAAAGACCTCGTGGGTGAAACAACACCAAAGACTGTCATACATCCATCTTGGACTTGCGAGCATGGTGGCGGAGAGATCGATTATACGATTGAAAACGTCTTACATGTGGCCATGGTAGACGCTTGCCTCCGGGACAATCTCGAAGCCGTCGAATCGATGCTACATCAATCCGCTATACAACTTGACTACGAATTCGACTGTGGTTGTGGCATGTTCCAGCTAGTGCTCGAGCAGCAATCCTCCAGACTCATTGGGTTAATGCTCGGGCGCCATGCAGAGCATCTGTTCTCAGCAATCGACCAGGAGGAGGAGGATATTGACCATGTCCAAGAGATCCACTCCAATATTCTCGAACACATAGATACCTTCATGCGGCGAACGATAGATCAGGGTGAAGGCTCTTCCAGAGTGGAATTCATCAAGGACCTTGTGGATGGTTTTGTGCCACCAGTGATTCGTTTATCTGAGCAGAATCTCCAAAGGGAAGCTATGGACATTGTTGCATATACAACGAATATTGTGCGAAGGTGGCTATGCTATGCACTGAAATCCACCGAAATAGAGATCGCCGAGTTCCTCTCTAACTACACACTGGAGTTGACGACAATACGAGATGAAGACCATGCGATATGGTGTGAGGCATACACCTTCCATGAGTGCTTATCGTTCCTTGAGAGACACCAGAAGGATCCACGCATTCTCAGTTTCATCTATGACTACAACGAAAGGATGGCAAAACGTGTTTCGGTACCGCCTGAAAAGAGAATTGATGGCGGTGATGATGATACTTGATTCAACCAAGTGGCCTGGAACATCCTGTCTGCAGCTAAGGCTGTAGGGAGTACTGAGGGTGGCTGGTGCCTGTTGCAGTCACAATGGCTGTGGTACACAAGACAGCCAAGGTCTCGCCTCTCTCGGGTCATCTACAAGAGCGCGAAATTGATTGGACGACTCATGGCGCGGCTGAAGTGGAGGAAACCTGAGAGGCAGGGTGCGATTGGACGATGTACAGCGCTGCTGAAGATGCCCAAGGGATAGGCAACAGGTAAAATATGGCGTGGAGCATGTTGAGTACATCCCCAGAACACCAGCTTCTGGGTCAGTCGGGTTTCTGTGAGAGGTATCGGGTGGCAAGGAGGCGAGGGAAGAGCCAATTTGTAGAGTAGTGATGCATTAACAGGAATCCTGAATGCAGGCCAGGCAAACAAGTCTGGCGAATGTCATGATACGTGCCTCCAAAACCACCACTTAAGACGAAGGCGGTCGGGTCATGGATCAAGGCGCGTATCGGAGGAACGAATTTGACACGAGCCAAGTCTCCTTTGGCCTTCTGTATCTTATCCAAATCATATGACACCAGCATCTGTCATAAGTTGAAACCCCCCCATGATCATGCGGAAAGTCATTGATGGAGAAAAAATACACCCTATTCACGACCTACACAGAGATATTCAGCACTGTGAACACTGGCAAGATGCACCAGTTTTCGTACGACGAGCCCCTTAAGACGAGAGGAGTGGGGTTAGATCGGATTACTATTTGACTTTGATTTTACAAACCAGGGTCGTTATCGTTTGGGATACAAGCTGAGGCGATCGTTTGCAACGTCTCAAAGAGTAGGACGATGTCTTTAATCATCGTCTGTAGCAGCGGCTTTTGGGTCATCTGGTCAGATCGTATCTGCTGCCACGGAATACGATATTGCGACGATCTTTATTTTATTAGTTTTTTTTGTCTCTCCCACACCCNNATCAGCCCGATGCCATGCAACACGGTAATCTTAACAAATTGCCTCTGCGATCTTTGTTCCCTCCGACGTCTTCTCCCCGTTGTCGTCCGACCGATGAAACTCGAGTTCGCGCCATTAAACCGGCACGATTGTTTAAGTCTAGGATCGAGCCGGTTGAGGCCAGCAGGTTATTGGAATGATCGCTAGTGCCCCTAGCGGTCGTACAAGAAATTCAAATTTTCTGGTCAGAATGTTCGTTCAATTGTTGACGTAGAAAAGCTCACAATATCATACTCGGGGCAGTGACTGGCCTGACCTTAAGCCTGGCTACCCGGTTGACACATGATTACGATATTGGGCACGATGCATTATAATACTTCAAAGAGCTCTGTTCCATGTTCTGGACTTTGCAACCAAGAAGATGCCTCATTGCTATATTGTAGTTGTACACGTTCTGGCGACGACTCTGTTCGTAAGAGATGTTATTCTAGCTTTGCACGGTTGTGGCTGGATAAGGGGCGGCGCAGAGTTGGAAATGCCGCCACTCCGTGATAATTTATTCAGCAGAGAGAAACCAAGCGTCGTTACACGCGACAAAGGAAACCTATACCTACCGACCCACCGACCTACCGACCTACCGACCTACTGACCTACTGACCTACTGACCTACTGACCTACTGGCCCGCCGACTAATTGGGCCATGGGGCTACTGGGCTATAAGACTATAGCCATCGATATTAACATGTAGGCATTGGTATTGAGATGAAGGTGGTATGTCTAAATAGCAGGGCCAGGTTCGATGTGGTCACGTAAACTTCCACTTTTCCAGCTATTTACTCTACTTTCATATCGCGGGCAATGACACACTTCGTACCTGTTGCTAAATATATTTTGAACCTTGACCTGACTTTTGCTCTTACCTTCAATGATTTTCCTCGATCAGTGAACTAGGATCAGAAAAAGGCCACATGATGAGAGTGTTGAAAGTGCCATCGAATTCAGCTTCGTGAATCCTAGAGGGGTGGGCGGGCAACGGTCTACAGTTTGTATTAATGAGTACAATAAAATGTCGGGCTGTAAATTTATCAAAAACTTATGAAAGCAGACCAATTTCATTAATTTACCGAGATGCTCATGCGTCTACTATCTATACTCTACCAGCCACGGTCGCAGTGATGTTTGCCAAGATTCGCAGAGTCTCTGGTGAACTGAGAGGCCGCTCGTAAGAGACCAACCTTGGAGTCGATAGATCTACAACGCGAGATTCGCCGCACATAAGGAGATCTAATATTGATGTCTCACTAAGAGTTAATAGAGTGTTTGGACTTGGATGAAGTAATGGGTCTGTCTACCTAGAGTATGTGCGAATCTGTGATAAGTTAACTCTGGTCTTGACAGCCAACCCAAAATCCCCATGTTTTAGGCTGAGAAATACATGGTTGCTCATTCGCTCTATCCGATTAGAATAGTAGCTATCTGTCAACTGGTGAGAGTCTTTTATGAGGGAAGGAAGCTTGATGCTGCTGAGGAGGTAGAGGAGGGTAGGGCATCAGGATCGGTTCTAGGGACGATTCTTGGGACGGATTAGGGACTGACGAGTTCCAGAAACAGGTACTGAGATCTAAATTCACTGGGCCTCTACATAACGCCCACTAGCAGCCGTTGGCAGCCCCTTGATTCATCCTCTGCGATACTCGAAGGCAATCGATCACCTAATGTTGGGTAATGGTCAGGTGCTGGGGAAACACATCTCCGCGACCAGACCTTTGTCTGTGCGATACCTTCACTCGTCACCTTCAAAGCTACCGCGAAAACAGACAAGAACAGAATCCAAAGTCCTGGGGACAATTTAGACTACGTACTTTGCGCCCCCAGCAAGGACCACCGCTACCGATTGGCGGTTGGGGTGAAGACTCCAAACAGATACATATTGTCAACATTTACAGTCTTCTTTAGGGAATACGTAGTTGACAGACTACCCATAGTCCGCTTGACAGGCTTGACCATGTTTGAGTTTAGTTCAGACGGTCACTCTCAGTTGCAACGAAAAATATTTGCGTGGCTCATACCTGATTCGTCGATGAAGTTCACAGAAACCATCACGTCTTCACTATGGTTGGACGGAACTTCGATAGCACCAGCCGCATGCAGGCGAAGCAACCAGAAGCCTCCCTACTACTATAATTCTCCTGGAATTTCACAAAGACACGGGTCACTGAGGCATTTTGGCCACGCGCAGCAGGTACTTTGAGCTCTATCACGGTACTCGAACAGACGCAGATCGTAGTTTTTGATGTCCTTCCCACGCCCTTCTGCCGCAAGAAGAAAAAGGTTGATGCTCATCGGTGTACCTGTCATAAGGCGGAGAGAAGTCTGACTTCCGGCCGACGGAATGTGAGACACGGCTGGGATGGCATCCAATTTGGAACCTGTGATCTGCCATCCGCTGGGGTGGGGAGCAAAAGCCCCAAAAGCGCTAAACATTAGACTTGGACAACTCCTATGCACACATTGCACAACACGAGTTAGCTGTGAATGGCGAGAGGCTAGACTGGAACCTGTGCAGGTCGATGTAGTTTTAACTTGAGCCTTGCGTCACGTTGGCTCCTGGCGCTTTCCTTTCACCCGTGTGATGTACCAGCAAGGTCATGGCAGGTAGCTGTGGGTGTCGTGTTGTGGTGGCACTCCTCTAATCTCTTCGACTCAAACTTAACGTCTCTCGTCATGGAGAGCCAGGATGGGTGAGAAGGAGGCTAGAGAAGAACCCCGACCGACCTTTGCTGCGTGTTCCAACATCACGGCCATTGCGATGATTGAGACCTCCAACCCTCCATTCGCGATTGGCCAAGAAATATACTCGCACAAGCGGACTAAGAGACACAGACCGGCCTCGTACGAATTGCACGTTAATACCTACTCTACTACGCGAGAACGCATTGGGGGAAGAGGAAATTCATGTGGATAGTCAAAGTTGCTTCTTCGAGGATAGGCCAAAAAAGCCTGCACTGTTGAAACAGGGACTTATTCGCTACCGTTTCCTGACAATACCGCGTCTTTTTCTACGTATAACTGTAGGAAATAAACCTTGATGAGAGAGCAAGCTTGAACCCAGCGCCTGATTGTCGTGCAATTGTGGTCAAGGTATAGGATGTGTAGGACAAAGTAGATCTGAAATCTGATATGAAATCTGCGGTACTCATATGTGAGAGATCTGTGAGAAATCCGACGTTTCGGTAAGGTCACTGTATATGACTGCACGCTGTCGCAGGTGTATATGACTACGGGCATTGGAACGGATCAGGGTTTGAAGAGGCACGGCGGCGGTCGGTAATGGGCAAACGTACCTCGACGGCAATACTATCTACTACAACTATGATGCTTGTCTGGAGATCTCAAAGGCCACAAAGTAACCCAACATGTTAGATCCTGCCTTGATTGAGTTCATAAAGTCCATGAACGCTTTACTCTCTCACTATGTAGGGGCTCTGTAACAAAACGCAGGGCCACCACCAATGTACCCTTGTTTGTTGTGAATTATCTTCTACGAGGTATGAGTGTCCTGGTAGAGCTGTGGGTAGAGAACACCACTATATCTACTATGGCGATCTTGAATAAAGTGTACTCCTGAAAGTGGATTGTGGCTATGATAAGTGGTAGCCGGGGATACTAGTGATATCTGTTACAACTAGTGACAGCTAGTAATAACTAGTGAAGGCCAGTTATAACTACTAAAAGCTAGTTATAACTTCTAAAGGCTAGTTATAACTACTAAAAGTTATCATCAAGGCCATTACGCAGCATCGAGGCTGCAGTAAGTCCTGTGAGGTTGAAGAGACCGCGGCTCTTTATTTCAATAATAATCGGCTTGAGCCCCTTCAGGAAGCTCATTCTGGATGGCTTCCACGGAATGCTGCGTGTGTAATCGTCAATGACGTCGTTTATTGCTGCAAGATGTGAACTACATTCGTTTATCTCGCTATGAGGAAAGGCATTAGGTATGATGCCTCTGAGTATCTTGTTGCATTAATTTTTACTGTGCTGCCTTGATATAGCTCTTGATATTGGAATAGGGCGAAAACAAAGACTCGATAACTACTAAACGCTAGTTATAACTAACAATAGGTAGTCATAACCTACAACGGCCAGTTGCAGTCTGTGAAGGCTGGTGACAACCGACAGTAATGAGCCTCAAACTTATTGAAGGCAGAGGATCAGTGTGGTTGTAANNGTGGCTGCTGACGTCTCTGTCTGCGGCACGAAAAGTCAAACTAGAAAGTAAAGTAATGGCATCGTTCGTAGCACCTAATTCTCGGTGCTGGAGTCTATTTCATGTAGCAGTGAAGGTAGACCCCGAGATGCACGCTGCGACTCCCGCGGCCTCTTGGTACTTCAGGGCTGGCCGCTGGGCCACTGGGCGAGATATGCAAGTAGGCAGTAACGATTTAAAAGGTCAAATATCAAGACATCCCATAGTGTTCTACCGTTTAAATGGACGTGTTACGTGTCAGGTTGACGGATGAGTCAATCTATCGGGTAGAGAAGGTTTCTAGCCATCACCCGCCCTATCGCACTTCTCCTTTCCGTTAGTTGCTTCAAGCCACACATCTCGTTCTCCATTCCATACCAATATCTACAACAGTCTTACATCATTCTTTTAGAAAATGAAAGTCTTAGTTGAGGACTGAGTCATGAGTCGATTTCTGCCCTAGTTGTCCGGGGATGTATGAACAAAGTGCCATTCATCGATGAGCTGAGGTAGACCCTGTACTTTCAGTGTATATCAGATAACAGGAGGTGTAGTTAAGCTTACGAATCGGGGGTAATCACTTGATGCAGTAATTTTACAATGGGGGTGTGGGTCACGGAGTTTGTCCTCCATGGAGGAGACCGGGGGCCTGATCGCCGCGGGCAAATAATGGGAACGGAACTCCGCGCCCCACAACGCCGTAACTGAAGATGGCATTCTGTCGGGCTCCCTACGGGTTTCGGCTTTTCTGGTCGCGACGAGCAGACTGTGCTAGTCTTGGCTGACATCCCCAAACCTTGTTAAATATGATGGCCATTGCCCATGTGTGTGTGTTTGGTGCCCCCCAGACTCTCGCCCACGCCTCATCTCATAACCCAGCATGAAATCGGCGCACGATAACATCATGGCCCATGACTTGGCCTCGCCGCCCCTCAACAGGGCAGCTGTTCAAGCTGCCCACGAGCTCATCAAGCCCTACACCCACCATACACCTGTTCTTACAAACACCACTCTCACAGATCTCGCGTCAACGCCCCAAGATGCTGCAGATTTAATTGGTACAGCATGGGAAGGAAGAACGCCTGCAAATCCGAAGCTACGGCTCTTCTTCAAATGCGAGAATTTCCAAAGGATTGGCGCCTTTAAAGTCCGCGGCGCGTTTCATGCTATCGAGAGACTGAAGCAGGAAGAAGAATGGGAAGAGGGCGGAGGACGTGAAAGAGGAGTTGTAACACATAGTAGTGGTAAGCCCAGCCATTTCTGTTGGAGGTATATCATCAGGTGTATCGAAGCCCTTCCTAACCTCGATGGATCAGGAAACCACGCACAAGCACTGTCACTGGCCGCTCGAGCGAACAACATCCCTGCCTACATTGTCATGCCGACGATTTCCGCCCCTCCTAAGATCGCTGCCACCAAGGGCCACGGTGCAAACGTTGTTTTCAGTGGCAGCACCTCGGCCGAGCGCGAGGCCGCGCCGGCCAAAGTTGTTGAGGAAACAGGTGCCAGGTTGATACCTCCCTATGATCATCCCGATATTGTTCTCGGCCAGGGCACGCTCGGCTTGGAACTCCAGGATGATGCTGCAGCTCTAATTGCGCAGGACACCAATGCCTTTGGAGGCCGGTCCCTGCTCGGCCGCCCTCTTGGGGATCCAGGATCGGGGAAAGGCAAAAGGCTCGACGCAATTCTGGCACTTTGCGGCGGTGGCGGCATGCTATCAGGCGTAGCCCTTTCGTGCGAGGGTACTGGAATAAGAGTATTTGGTTCGGAGCCCTGGTTTGAAGGAGCTGATGATGCTAAACGAGGCTACGAGTCTGGAAGCCGTGTTGAGGCTGTCAAGACACTTACCATTGCCGACGGGCTACGAACGCCTTTGGGCAAGGTGCCTTGGGGCATCATCTACGAACGCAAGCTGGTTAATGGCTTTTTCAGTGTTAGCGAGGACGAGATCAAAAAGGCTCTGCGACTCGTGCTCGAACGCTTTAAGCTTGTTATTGAGCCCAGTGCAGCAGTTCCACTGGCTGTTGCACTGTACAATGAGGATTTTAGGGCTCTGGTGGAGAAGGAGGCGGGTGAGACGGGCTGGAATCTCGGTATCGTATTTAGCGGCGGGAACATCAGCCCAGAGACACTGGGGAAGCTTTTCACGGATGTGTAGGTTTGCTGGATGCGTATCATGGTCGCAAAGAATTACCAATGTCACCATGGCTTTGCCCCGTATGCACCTCCTCGTGAATGATCAGTTGAGGAAATAAGAGTGTTGGAGAAGCAAACCAGGCATCAACTCAGACTCGAGATACAGTTGGCGTCAAGACAAGGTTATTACCTCAACACTAACAATAAGTACCAGACTTCCAGTTAAGGACTGGATCCCAGTACACTATTCAGAGGGCTATCTACGAGTCGGCGACCATGACGGAGGGTGCGCTACGGCAGAAAACGTAGATAACCGTTGGCCAACGATGGGGTGGCTAGGTGCCCAAATAAAGCTGATCAAGGCTCTAGCTGTCCTCCATGACTCGTATAGCTGGTACAACAGCACTAACAACCACTGACGTCAAGACATCAAATGCTACGTGCATTCGACAATGCCATCATTGACGCATGGGGGTTAGTGATGAAATGAAATGAAACAGATACAGACAAACGAGTGTAACCACTTTCTATTTAATAATGTCAGAATATTTCGAGCGCTGAATTGGCGCGCATATGCTATGTGGTCTTACTCCCTCTCACACATGAATCGGGTTTAACAGATCAATAGAATCGTGCTCACAACCAAATCTTGTGTTCAACGCTCCAGGTGCTAAATAAATCAATTTAAGCCAGAGGAGTATTCTAACTTGATTTTTTTTGTCTTTTTTATTCCCCTCTCTTTTTTTGCTTTCTCACATTCTACTCACAACTCTCCAGAGTTACCCCAAACCATCCATCTGTTATATGTTATGTATTGATTCTATGCTTAGTCAAGGTGGCACACCTGGTGCGCTATTTTATTTGAGCACCTAGGGCCCATGTTTTGGCCGCTCCATCGTTAAGAGAGCGCTGGAGCCCCCACTTTCTCCTCTCCAACCTGTCTCTCATCATGCAACCAACCCTCTACAGAGTTGGCTGTATCTTGTGCCTCATCGCCTCTAAGCATTTACCTGTATCTATCACACATCGACATGAGTGCAGCTCGTGGTAGGATCGGGAAGGCGTCTGTCTCGTCAGAGAAAAAACTTTCGTACTGCTTCCCACCCAACAGCCTCGGTAAAAACATGACGTTGACCATCATATAGCTGCAAAAGATGCCAATTCCGAAAGGTTTGAACGTGTACATACAGCGCCTAGACTAAACGGCAGACTGATCGGGAGGCAGTTGAAATGTTCTCGTACGGTGCCGTGCTCCAATTGCACAACAGCTGATCAGCAATGCCAGTACCGCGAACGCGATGAAAAGAAAAGGCCACTGGCGCGCGAATATACCATGTGCTTAGAAGACAGGGTCGCTTGGCTAGAGTCTCTCGTCATGGACATCAAAGGAGCCACGCCAGAAGACCAGGAGGTACTACTTGACTCGGTATGCTTTGCCGATCATTTGCGTCCCCGCCGGGACAGCAGTTCGCAATCGCCACTGGAATTTACAGCCAGAGCAACGCGGATAAAGCCGGAGCTGGAACTGGATCTCGAGGGTTCGCTGATATACCATGGACCTACCAGCATATGCCGAATTCGACCGCATGACCAACTCCCGGGAGACCTACCTTTGTCAGGTCTTGATGCAAAGGACTCCCAGTTTCGACAGGTTACTGAACATTTTGGCATCAACCTCGATGACATGCTCGTCACCGAATCTCTCGCTCTGTTCTTCAGGTGGCAATATCCCTTCTTCATGTTTATTTACAGGGAGGCTTTTCTCCGCGATCATTTTGGCGATCGTTCCTGCTGCAAATATTGGTCCTTATCACTTCTGTTATCGGTATGTGCGATTGGGGTCTTGATGAAGTCTGAAGCCGACAGTCGAGAAACGAGCGAACGGTTCTTCGCTGCTGCCGAAAGCATTGTTCTCGTTTCGGGCCTTGCGCAGCCTTCTGTTACCACTGTCCAAGCGTTGCTTTGCATGTCGTTTTACGAAATAGGCCGGGGAAACTTGTCAAAGGGATGGGGCTATTCTGGTATGAACCTTTCTGTTATTGTTTCCCCGTAAATCATGATACTTGAAAACGACTGACCCTATCTGGGTCCAGGCATGGCCTGCAGGATGGCTCAAGACCTAGGCTTCCAACGCGACCCTAAAAATTGGCTACTGTATGATGCATCATTGGCAAGCACGGAGGATATCGAGGTCCGCAGACGCATATACTGGGGCTGTTACGCCTCAGACAAGCTCATAAGTCTCTTCTTGGGACGGCCGGTTTTGCTCAACAAAGAAGATGCCGTGGTATAACTCCCGGAGCGACTACCGTAAGGGGAACGAATCCGAGCCGAAACGTCGTAGCTTGACTGACCTGTCTTAGTGAGTTCCCGGAAATGTTACCTTGGCTACCTGCAGGCTATACTGAACATGATCAAGCAACCTCGGGCACTACCATTCTTGTACAGTGCTTTACCGAGCAGGTTCATCTATGTTAGTTAGTGGAAACGCTACTTTCCGAATTATTTTCTTCTAGGCGGACACTAGATGAGGTTTCGCGCAAGTCCCTTGTCGACTCCTTAAATCTGGCCCTCTTTCGATGGGAGGCTTCGCTTCCCGAACAGATACGATGGCATCGGTGGGAAACTGCAAGCGCTAACTTGCTCCCACTTATCGCAGCATTACAGTAAGTCTGGGGATGTTCCAATTGCATAGACTTGAGAGGCGGCATATAGCTGACATGACTGTCAAAGTGTTCTATACCATGGTGTGCGCATAGTGCTCAACTTGGGCGTTTCTCCATGCGCTCCCGCCGCATTCGAGTCGGAGAGTGCGCGCGAGACTTGCCTGTCATCTATGCATGATGTTCTATCCATTGTTCGAAAGTTCCGGGTCACCTACGAACTCAAACATGCTCCGCTGACCTTTGTCTACGGTCTCGTGCAGGCCTTCCGCGCCTCTGAGGTGCTGGGAATGGTCGAGGAAGGCCAGTATGCATTGAAAACGCTCGATGAATGCTCAGTCACCTGGTCGCTTGCACGGCACGTCCAAAACCACAACAGCCGAGAGAAATAAGGTGCAGGACGAGTAAAAGATACAGGTGAAGCAATAGTCAGGATCTGTTGTTGTAAACTAGTGCAACTTTGGGGCAATGGGAATCTACCCAGGCAATGAAAGAAACTGACAAGTCGCAGCCCAACGACTTGTACTGTTGATAGGCCACACAGCTGTGTAGGGGTGAAAGCAAAACCTGTCTCTGTTCGTAGAAGTAAATTCTCGATTATGTGATATCGTGCTCTGTGCAATAGCTTTGCTCTTACTGCAAGGGAGAGGCTATCTATAACATCACTAAACAAATATTTTAAATAGCAGTAATATCTCAAAAGCGTAATACTGCATAATGTAAACCCCTATCTGTTGTGGCTGCTGACGTCTCNNAAAGCTAATCTAGAAGAAGTGTAAACCCCTATCAAAATCTTCAGCACAAAGATAACCCTTGCATGTGATGATACGTTCTCCCTGCTTGACAGAGGGTTAAAATGGTAGCCCTTTCTCCTCAGATCCTTGCCATCATTTTCCCTCCTTCATCTACACCTTTGGTCGACAACCCCATCTCAATTCCTCGCCTTAGAATCGAGACTAATCTTTTCACGTCGTCAACACTGTTATAGAATCCAAAGGATACGCGAAGTCCGAGTCTATATGGCGACACTTGGGCTCCATTATTCTTCAGCAGCTCAAACCACTGAGGCTGGCTCAGATCCAAGATATACAGATGTGGCGCATGCTCCTTTCGGTTCTCTGGCCCAACGATCTGGATGCCAAGTTCCTTGCATTCTTTGCGGAGCTCATCACCAAGATGGTAAAGATAATCCTGGACATTCTTGGGGCCCATGGTATCTAGATAGAAGCCGAGGTACGCTTTTGTAGCGGCAGCAGCACTGATATTCTGGTTCCAGTGTTCATAACGTCGCGCAGAGTTGTGCAGCTCGATCGGACCGTCAGACGCAAGGAAGTCGGATCTCTTGCTTGCCAGTGATGCAAAGGTAACCGTGGCGGGGGTCGGGTTCAGTTCTTCAAGGACTTGCTGGTCGACGTAGAGAGCTCCGAATCCGGTCGGGCAGTTGAGCCCCTTATGGAGGCTAAAGGCGGCCGCAGATACTCCCATGGCCCTCACATCGACTTCAGTAAACCCAACCTGTTGTGTAAGGTCGGCAAGAACATGGATTCCTCTGGGTCGATACGTAGAGCAGATGTCTTGCACGTCGTTCCACTGGCCGCTATGGAACATGATGGTGCTCAGGCCGATGACCCGGGTCCGGTCATCCACGTAGGGCGGAAAGGTAGCCGCGTTGGCCGCCTCGACTTTCCCGGATCGCTCTGCCTCGGCTATAGTTGGGACCAGCCTGACCTCTAGGCCCATCGCTCTAAGGCTCAGCCATTGGTATACGTGGTTGGGGTGCTCTGTATCCAGCAGAACAACATTATCCCCAGCTTGAAGAGGAACACTGCGGATAAAGTAAGACAGGCCCTCTGATGTATCGCGTGTAAAACTGATGGTGGAGGAATCGGTCTTGAGATATCGGGCAACGAGTTCGCGAGTGTCTTCGACGGCACTGAGCCATGCAGCCTTGGGCGAAGGGTTATGCAAAGCCTCGTGGGCAAAATTGGTCAGTACCTGATGCACTAGCAGGTTCGAAGGCGGCATAAAGGCCGAGTTGAGATATAGAACATCGGGGTTGGATAACAGAGGGACAACTGAGCGGTATTGGGAGAACTTTCGGTCAAGTTCGGTGGTGACCAGGCTCAGTTTTTGCGTAGCCTGTACAAGTGCAGTGGCCGCACCGTCGTCATTCTCGTGGAAGATGGGGGCCATGATGATCGTTAGAAGGTAAATCTTGTTGAAATGACAAAGCGATGTGATTGTGTTGGATGACAGAAGTCAAGACCGTACACCGTGGACGTGGCAGGGGTAGCTATATATGACAACGACCTCATCACATTCCGAATGTAGGTTCCAACAGTTAACGCCTGGCGACTCCATGGAGGGCCATGTCCGACCTTGCAGGTGGCGTGTGACCAATGGTTAGTGGCTGTCACCCAGGCATGGCAAAATGGAATTCGGCCTCCATGGACCTAACCAGCCGAATGGTCCTTGAGTGTGGGGTACAAACTAGGTAAGTTGAGGAGGCATGGTAGACCCCGAGTTGAGCGGGTCATCTCCGCTGTCCATTTCCGTCATCGACATCTGCGAGCCAGACCTACAGTAGACGCTATTGCTCTTAACATCCACCTAGGGTATTCCCTAGACGTCCGTCCTCATGTCAATGCTGAATTGAAAATTGGCAACAACTGTCTTCTCTGGTGTTGTGGCAGCCTCTCTACCCTCAGCATGAGAACTACATCTGATAATCACAAAGTCGACACATACGACCCAAGAGTTTGTAGACAACGTAAATGATTCCGTCACGCGAGTCCTGTTGAGCCATCGCCACAAGCTACACATTGCATGAAAAACCTATTACAATACTACAGGTAGACATTGACATCCATCCCAGTACCAAGTCCGAGACTTCTTCGAAAATATATTTCATTGATAGTCTATCTACCTTCCAGTGTAGCTACCTCCTTTCATCCAATGTCCGCTTCACATGTCGAAATTCTGGATGTAGTTTGGCATGGTATATCCTCATGCCAAGGCAACACACTTGATCTCCACGTCGGTGAAGTCAGGTAGAGTCTTCACGGCCACACATCTAAAATGAGGCATTAGCATCAGTTGTATGGCTTCATGCAGGCGTCATCAATGTGGAATAAACATTACTCACGTTCGCGAAGGCTTCACATCGCCAAAGTACTGCAAGTATACCTCGTTCATCGCGTGAAAGTCGGAAATATCTGACAGAAACACGTTGACCTCAACCACCTTGTCGAGGCTAGAGCCGGCAGCTTCGAGAACAGCGCTAAGATTCTTGATCGATTGATGCTAGAAGGCCAAGTCAGACTATGGACCTTGTGTAGGCATGGTAGGAAAGTAACCAAAGAGGTGACTCGATCACGCATTGCATTGGGCAGACTCACAGTACGGTCTTGAACCGTGCCCTCCACCAACTTTCCATTGATATCCTTGGGAAGTTGTCCAGAGCAAAAAACAAAGCCATTAGCTACAATTGCCTGGTTGTAGACGGGGCGAGGCTTTGGAGCCTTGTCAGTGTAAACAGGTACTTTGGACATTTTTGCCTTCTTGCAGGTGTGAAGAGCGGTATGTTATGTGTTATCTGAGTACCACAAGAAAAAGAGAAGAGCTCATATGCAGTGAAGGCGGTTGCAAGTTCGGAAACGTACGTGGTTTACATACTAGAAGCTTCAATCTGTTCGTCATGTAATAAGGATCGATTCAGCAAATGGAGGCGTATGTCCGTCTTGTTGGTGGTGGCCTGCGCCGTGAAATCACTCACTCCATCCCGAAACCCGAGATAGTTGTCATGAGTAATATGGTGTCTTTGTAGAATTTTACCAGATCCAGTTAGATGCTCGGAGGTGGCTCGGAGAATGGTCTAGGATATATCCAAGCGAGTTTCAGGTGACAAGATATCTCCAGGAGACTTTTGACGACGCTTTGCTCCGGGCGCCAAGAGGGCCAGTTCAATGCACCAAGTACATGTGGTTGGCTCGGACTGAGCTGACGTGTGATTCTTCTCTTGATTTTACGGGGAAGCCTTTTGACTAGCTGTTAGCTTTGCTTCTTAACGAAGCTAATGGGCTGACCACGGCCCGAAACTAAGCTTCCGTCGGACTTAGGCCTCCATGGGAATGGGCCTCCGTCTTTGTTCCATTGCCACCCCTGCACGCATACCTCCACAATCCCCAGGCTTCCCCGCATCGCTTACTCCAGATTTCAATCGGGCGATACGGAGTTGTGACGGAGGGAAATGGAGGCCATCTACTTAACACCAACCTCAAGTCCTGTTTGTTTCGGCCATCTCCTGGCTTTTCTGTTTGTCCTTCACCACTCCTCGCTCAAATCTTAAATCATGACTTCTACAGAATACCCTGACGACAAGAGAGAAGAACTTGGCGGCTCGAGCGGATGTGTACATGCCGAAATGGGTGAAGAAGCTGTGGAGCCCCTGAGCGAAGCCGAAATGTCTGCGCAAAAGAGGCTTGTCCGCAAGCTCGACCTGACGCTTATGCCTATGGTTTTTATCTTGTACATGTTCAATTACTTGGACAGAAACACCATCGCGTGAGATCATTCCACCTTTCAGGGGTGCTCCTTTTTTTGTCTTTGACATACTGACATGGATCAATTTAGACAAGCAAAGCTGGATAGCTTCGAAAAAGATCTTGGACTGACAGGAGAGGATTTCAACCTAGCTCTCTCGATCCTAAATGTTGGTTAAGAATAAGTTTGACAGCCATTGAGCTAGGGCCGCAGCTAATGGTTCCTACTAGCTATATCCTGATGCAACTACCAAGCAACATGATCCTGACCCGCGTCAGACCGCCCCTCTATATTCCTCTATGGATTTGTGTGTGGCCGTGCATATCAGCAGCCACCGCTGGATGCCATAACTTCTCTGGCCTTATTGCCGTCCGTTTCTTCCTTGGCATCTCAGAGGCGCCCTTTTTCCCTGGCGTTTTTTATCTGTTATCTTGCTGGTATACTAGGAAAGAACTAGCTCTTCGATATGCTTTACTCTACTCTGGCCTTATTCTTGCAACAGCTATTTCTGGCTTACTTGCAGCTGGCATTTTCGCCGGCCTCAGTGGCGTTGCTGGACTTGCAGGCTGGCGATGGCTCTTTATCATTGAGGGGGCCATCAGCTTTGCTCTCGGCCTAATTGCCATTGTTGTTCTTCCTGATTTTCCGTCCTCCAAGAGCCAGGGTTGGCTTTTCACCGAGAAAGAGAGGGAGATTGCCATTTCACGAATGGCCCGAGATGCTGTGTCCAGTCAGGTGGAGAGCAAGTCAGTGCTACACGGTTTAAAGCTTGCTATCACAGATTCAGAGTATGGATCTTCGTGAGTCAGCCCCTTGTCCCTGTCGCCTATGCTATGATGCTCCATCCCAAAGAAGACACACGAGTTAACTTGACAATGACAGGCTCTCATCCTGTGTTCGAACCAGAGCGCTTACGGATTCAACTACTTCTATCCAGCCATCGTCAAAGGATTCAACCTGGGCAATCGCACCATTACACTCGTCTGCACCGCACCCCCCTATCTGCTTGGTGCAGTGTGCGCCTGTTTTATCGCGTGGTCGAGTGATCGCAGAGCCGAGCGAGGCTTCCACATCATAGGCCCAGTTCTGACCGCTGTCGTTGGATTCATCATCACCCTGTCAGTCCTGAATGTGCCAGCACGATATGTCGCATCTTTCCTGTACGTCTGCGGCTGTTTTAGCGCCATCGCGCTCTTATATAGCTGGTCGGTTTCGTCACTCAACCAAACTCCTGAAAAGAAAGCTTGTGCGACAGCTCTCATCAACATCATCGGCCAGCTTGGTAGCATCTGGAGCCCGTATTTTTTCGATCCCAACGACGAGCCTCGGTATACGAGGGCTATGATCCTGCTGATGGCGTTCGCGATTCTGGAGGTATGCCTATGTCTGCTGATGAAGTTCATTTTGAAGAGACAGAATAAGCAGATTTTGGCAGAATTTGCGGGCACAGGAAGGACGCCAAACCTTTACACACTGTAGTCATCACATTCAGACTTATCTAGGCTTAAATATTATCCTGATTTCCTCTGTGGCTGCTTATCCTCGCCGTGGTCTTTATGAATACCCCGGCCCACACGAAATCTAATCATGAGAGGTAACATTTCCTCGTCGCGATCACGTTCTGTTGTACCTCAGCATACGCTGTTGAGGTCTAAAGCCGTATCTTATCATAAGAATGCCTCTAATTACAACTGATCTGTGCGCTTGGAGCATAGGTACCCTACACGGGACCTAAATGGCGAAGAATCTGGAGGACCAGTGCTCTAAATTACAGATCAGTCATGCGCTGCAAAACAGTTTTTCTTCATGAATTCTGGCGAGTCAAGTACCCTCACTGAGAAAGCTCTCTTATTCGGTAAGTCATGGACAGTCCAGAAAGGAGTCAACATCAACCAATAGAACTACTCGGCACTAAGCAGACTTTTCTCAGTCTCTAGGTGAAAGAGCCAAAGACTTTGCCCTTTAGACCGAGCAGTGGCATCACGCTGAGGCCTACTAAATCTCCCTTTGCCTTCGCATTGCGGTATTAAGTTGTTGAGAGAACTAATGCATTCGTGCGAACCGACCCGAGCTTCGTGTATAGCTTCTTCAGACTCATTAATTCTCTTGCCTTTGTAAAATTTGATGCTGTCAATGTTGACTTACTTGGCGAATCCCTCATTTCCAAGGGTAATCGAGATTATAGATATCATAGTCAGCATGCTTTGATAACAATCGACCTGGTTAAACAGTCCACACCTTTAACACATCCTCACGATAGTAGTTCGCGGGAGCTCTAATCCGAATCCAGTCAGTTGCAGGCGGTCCAGGTATTACAACATCATCCCAGTCCACGGGACGTATTGTTCCTGCTTGTCTGCATGACAGTATTGGTGATACCTTTGGACTGTTTTATAACAAGAATGAAGTTGATGATGGTTCATGCAACTAGGGGTCACTGCCCATCACTCACATAGAGGCAGAATAATCCTTTCCATCTATACCGAAGTCTTCCCCCATCAGCCCTTCAAACTCCGTTTTTACAAACCTATCATGTTCTACATTCATCTTACTCGGGGCGCCTAACTCTCGATTGCATTTGAGCTCTTTAATCTCCTTATCAAGTGGATCCAGCAAGTCGTACGCACCTAAATACACGGTTACCCAGCGGAGGAAGCTCAAGCAGGGCTTTATAGGCCGGTCCATGCCTTTTTTTTGGGTATCATCCATTGTCTTGTCAAAGTTTGCCTGGGCTGATCCATGCGCCTCGTGATGCTCAGCTGCAAGAAATGCGTCAAGCACGCCGTGATTTCTAGAGCCAAATTTGCCCATCGTGCTTCGGTAACTAGTATATACTCAACCCTATCGGTAAGCGAGCATCTCTTCACATACCTCAAGAATCTATTCTAAAAGTATGCTGGAGTATATAGTTGAATTGCTTAGAGCACTGGAAGGTGTCGCGGTGGACAGGGTCCACATCGTGAGGTCTTGTCGTGAGCGTCTAGGCTGTCATCGCGATTGCGTTTCTTATCCTGATCATTTCAAGTGTTTTGGCTGCCAGGAGCCTTATCTAAAGCGCACGGGGCGCCATGGTTGAGTCTCTCACCAAGATTCTCAAGAGTGTCATGCTGCTCAAATCCTTCATCGTGAACATCTGGGCTACAAGGCCCCGCCGTGTTGTTAGCTTCATCTGGCGCTGGTTGCAAAGTATTTGGGCTTTAGCTACCTTTACGTGAGAGCTCTTTAGAGGCGCAGATGAAGGGATGCTACAGAAGACTCAACGCGTTGTCGTTCTGTCATTGACTTCTCGCCCCGACTATGGCGACACAGATTAAAGCACGCCAAACGCAAGGATCACAGGGATGATCTAGCCAAAGCCCAACGGTTTATTCCAAGTAATACCAAAGCATAGAGTCTCTGGCTTCCGATTCAAAAATGGGCTATGCGGCCGGCCTTGGGACGAAAGACACACATGAGCTCCAGGTCAGCTGGTAAAGCGCCACAGTGGTAAGCATCATAATTGGTGACTACAGTACACAAAACATTTGAGAGTTCATGTCGTCATCACCGGCTATCCAATCCAAGAACTAGGGGCCGTCATGTCCTCCAAGTCTGTCAGGGCAGTGAGTTTCACAACAGACATTCATAATTGTCTCACTAAACTGACCACTAAACTAACGGAAAAAACGTGAGGTACCTTAAACTAGGTACCGTGATTATTAGGTCATATATGCGCTGTAAAATGATGGATAGCGCCTAAACATAGCTGGGCAGAGCTGGATAAAACAGATTGGCAAGGGAAAGCAAGACAATATGTTGCTTTCAAAGACTCTGAAAGGTTGAAGCTGGAGCTGACATGGTTATACGCTTCCTCAAGTATACCCAACCAATAAGCTGCGGGCAGCTCATTGGTTAGCGGGGCGGAATCAGAGCGGTTTGTGGCTACTTGTGGCTAGCTGTATATCAACAGTGGCGCGCCGGCGTCCTAGCCTAGAACTAGGCATTAGATAACGGGAAAGCAGACATTAGTCCTTGAGCTGTCAAGCAGTATTGTTCTATGGAATTACGTTATTGCTTTCAATGCATTTGGATCCTATCACTGGTCCAGAATTGCAATAGAACCGTATCACCTCATCAAAGGAAACTTGATCTGCATGTTGAGTGCAAAAAATAGTGATAACACAGGCGACTCAATGAAGAATGTATGAGAGAGTAAAAAGTAATGGGACTATAATTAGGACAACATCTGAGAATGGCTCCTAATATAATCCATGGTTCGCCAGTAGTCAACTCACGGACTTTTGGGTACCAATTCTGAATCTGAGCAGGCTAGATGAGCCTTGACCATGCATCGATGTCTTTGAATGCGTCTTGTGAGTCCCTTCTGTCGCCAATCCTCAATCAACCATGTCCTGTTCCGGTGTCTCCAAAAGTCCCCAGCGTCATAGCCACAAAGGCCACATGCTTCCAGGCACTGCTAAACGGCAACTATTTAGTGGTTAGATAAAATAGGACGATCTCGAGAGGAAGCTTGAGGAGTAGCCGTGCAGCGTACCCTGGCAGGCCATCGGATCAAAAGGAAGCCCCTAGAAATAATCGACGAGATGAATCCTTGCAGTGGGGAGTCGGGCTCTGGAGTTGGAAGGATTAGGTTGCTTCATACGCGTCAGGGCCCGTGATTACGAGCACTCAAAGGTACGTAGATTGGTACATCCGAAAGACGACAGAAAGGACTAAATTTTTGGACTTCTTCTCAGTTCTAATAAAAAGAGCATCAAGACTCTAGGAAACCGTAACTCAGCCGAAGCCTCATTTTTGTTGAACATAAACGACGGTGGCGATAGCAATACGCCTCACGGTGTTACATGATGTAAAATTACTCTTGTGCTTAACTCAGACTCGATCCACGAATGACACAGTTTTACGGCGCTTTGTAACCTCTTCCCTGTTTCTGCCAGAAGACAAGGAGGATTGCTTAGGAGCCCTCTCCAAGTGACCTCCCCGTGGCCGCGATCGCGGTGGCTGCCCAAAAGTAGACAACGCTGACTGGGATCGTCTGTGAGAGCGAATGGGAGAGAAGGGAACCTCTGGGAGGGCGGAACTGCGGTGAAACAGCTTGCGATGGGACTCTCGGGCGATGAAAAGGCCCTGGAGGGAACGGGGGAGGATGGCAGTGAGAGATTGATAGGTGATCGCAGTCGTCGAGGCGGCTCGGGAACGGGGAGACTCGCGATGAGGTCGGCAGCCCAAGACTGACTGCCTTGTGTACTGGGAGTGGCGGAGTTCCCAGCAGAGTTCCCAGCAGAATCCCCAATGGCTAGGTATTGGGCAGCTTGGCTGTGAGTCTTGAACGTCTCATTTATCGGAGAGGGTATATCAAAAGTCGTACTGGCTTTGGTGGTCTGGGGAACAGCCATCGGGAGTGACCAAAGTTGAGTCGGCCTGTTGGGCACTGAGTATGCGGGGCGGCAGTTGCGGTCTGGAGCATGGGGTGTCTGGGCCAGGAGTGCGGGTGGTATCGCTCCTTGAGATGACTCGGACGGAGGTGTTTTAGGTTCTTTAGACACAACGACATCTTCGGCCAGTGGCAATTCGTGATGGGGTCCACGTTGAATGCGACGAGGGCTTTCAGGCAACATCTTGATGACACGGATGCCCAGTAACAAAATCATAACACAATCACGAAGACTCGAATTGAACCGGCTCACAGTATTACTGAGAGGAATGATGACTGAGATGGTAACGAAGATGGGGCCAACTGCGGTTCGCTAGCCTTGGAAGACTCCCAAGGACTGCGTTGCTTGGAATGAACACAGGCAGAAACGAGAGGGAGGTGGTGGTTTTGTATTAGAGACGCAAACAGCCATCAAAGCGCTGCATCATTAGTCCTAGACCAAAGAAGAGTTCCCCGGAGAACAAAGGAAGCTGTCTGCTAAGAGAACATGCAGCATAGACGATAGATCACACTTACCCACAATCGACACAAGTAATCCGGTTTATTCCAACTTACGCTCACCGCCCAAAGGGCCTGAATTGGCCACTAGCAGACTAACAAAGAATCTTGCCGTGATAGCCAGTTCTGGGTCTTCTGGAAAAAAGAATATCGAGATATGGCTCCCGCAAGGCTCCGAAAAGGATCCACACGGGTCGCGATGTCTAATAGGCCAGTGTCTTGGGTGCCAAAATGCCGGTACCTTTGGCTCGGTTGGGCGACCATCCAGTTCGTACGACATGATTGATTCGCTTCGTACGAAACGGACCTAAGGCTGTTACCTCCGGTGGCGGTCTTGCTGAAACGCACAGGACCCCTAGACAATACTGTATGACTTAGCCCAAGCCACCGAGACGCGTTTGCAACGACGGCTCAGTGCCGGTTCCACCTCATGGAAGGAGGAATGGCCTACTCTACCGCGTTTGCAGGAGATTCTTTGTCTTGCGGGGCTGACCCAATGACACAACCTGGGCCCCCTGGCTGGGCTTCAAATACCCCACAAGGTTGCCGCAGACTGAGTGTCGCGGCAAGGAAAAGGTGGCAGTCACTTGTCATGTTTGTTTGCAACATCAAATGTGACGAAACCACTTGGGCAATTCAATTCAGCACGCCACACGTTGGCCTCTAAGCTAGTTTCTCTTCCTAACGAGGAAGCTGTTGGGAAATGTGGAACCTGATGTTGGTCTCTCCCTCAACAGAACCGGTGCTTGTGGATCCTTGAGCAGTAAAACTGTCATGATCAACCATAGAGCACAATATGAAGCTGCATGTGTAGCACGGAGAGATGCCAGCTCGGCGGGGTTACCCATGGTTACTAGAGGACTAGCAATAGGAGACTTTTGCGATATGTGATTGACATGGGGTCGGTTGCATCAGAGCCAGATCGACGCTGAGTCTGTAGTGCTAACCGTTGATGGGTTAAACTGACGTAGAAGGTAGTTAAAACAAGCTTTTTCCTCAAGAGGAAGCGTTGCAATCATGCGGGTCACAAAATCCAGGGCTGGCCTGAAATGACGCAGGGACGGCTAGGGTGATGGTGTCAGCATCAGCCCCTGTGTGCCACTGTGGAGGACGTAAGCAGCGCATAAGTAGCACAAGTAGATGCATGTGCGTAACCATCAGCATAAACAAGCATGGCTGCATAAGGTTGTGAAGGCCTCTCCAGGGCTTGACGGGCTCTCAGCCCGTCTTCCAGCGCCAAGCAGGAATTTCGCACCCCTGTTCCTATTCACGACGCCACCTCGTCCAACATCGCGATGCCAACCCATGTTTGTGGCTTGTTGTCTCTTCTCTCCATCAAGCACCCACTGCTTCCTTCCTACTTGACAATAGTTTCCGATGACAAGTGATAGACTCAGGCATCAGTCAGGGGTAGAAAACCTGCTCAAAATCTACCGTCTTTTCCAGGTGCAGCACCAGGTACGGGGATCATTGAATACTTGATAAAGAACAGCACAGAGAGTGAACAAGATCCCAAAGTTGCAAAACTTATCCCACTGACAGGGAATGCATCGTATTGTTGGAATGTCGACGCCAGACGCGTCGCTTACTCCCTGACTTTGGTTGCTCACGAATAGGTTAAAACTTTTGGTCGCCCGGCACAAAACAGCATCTCAGAGTGCTTTAGTCGTTGGGCCTGGAGAGGGACTATGGTCAGGGGTATGAGGCGGCTGGTTCTTGGAGTTGTCTAGCCAATCTTAGCCATGAGCCATTGACAAGCCACATTACCACATCGGTTGATATATCACTTCAGCTGTAATATTCTTCCCAACAGCCGTTTGACGCTAGCGGCAAGCCGTTCCGGGAAAATCTCTCACCGCATAGTGGCCCACTTTCTTGTTGTACGAAACTGTCTTAGCAAAACTGTCACAGTGCACTAGGTATAGCAGCCCCGGTTAAGAACGCAGGAACAAGGCAAAGTGACCACTAAGTGGGTGTACCATGCCGTATTTAGAAAGTTTCAGTAGGCTGATGGCATTAGAAGTAACAAGGATAGGAGAGATTACAGGGTTACTTTTCTATACTATAACAATTTCAACCCGCTGTACGACCCCTGGCACTCTCAAAATTATATACGAGAAGAGCATTATGGTTAATGACCCTGGTCGTATGTCGCTCTTTCACAAGAAGCGCACCATTCTGCGTCGCTGACGACTAATGCGAGTGAATATAAAGGGCCAATGGGTACTCCAAAACGGCACAGGTTTTTCGGTCAGTCTGGCAACTCACCGCAGATTTGGAAAATTGGCATCTCAAGTCGCCACAGCAGACTCTTCTTCATTGCTCCCTGCTCTTCTGTTGTTTTCTTTCTTTCACGACTGGTTCTATCATGAGCCTCTCTGACCGGCACTCTGATGAGTTGGGCTCACCAAATCAGCCGTACCCGCCCGCTGGCTCAATTCTTCCACCTGCTCAGGCTTCCCCAACTTCTGGCTACGATCCAAGCTGCATCAGTGTCGAGGACTTTCGATCGGCTATCAGCGACGGGGCTGAACTGGCGATTACAAAGATCTTTGAGGCTGTCAACAATGGCTTCATTTGCGAGAGTCTTGACTGGGAGACGTTACGAAACCTAATCCCGGATAAAGAAAGCCTGGATGAGGTTGGCCGGAAACCCATCCTTGATCTGGCGGGCTTGAAGAGAGAAGACTTGATTGGAAACTATTGTCGTAAGTACATATACACAGCTCGTTCACTCATCCCTAGTTCATCAGTCACTAACCGCATCACTGTAGGCTTCAAATATCTACATAGCTGGGAAGACTGTGACAACGATTCGGACTGCGGCAAACTCATCATGGTTTGCCAGCTTGATCCTGAGTCATTTCTAGGTGCGAGCTACGTCTTGCTCGTTGAGTCGGGTGATACTCGTCGAAGAGTGGCATTCAAGCAGAGAAAATTCTGTCATTTCGACGCCGACGATTGCGAGGATTTCTCGATGAAAATGTTGAGACACGACATTAACTGTCGCATCTTACACTACAATTTCGACTTAGCAGTCTGGATGGCCAAGTATGTCATCTACAGATCTCGACACAGTGGCAAGTTTCAGTTCTTTGAGAGCTTTGAAGAACATTTCGAAGCCCTTTGGTACTCTTCTCGGACCGACGAGGAGATTTGATTTGACGGACTATGAGTCGGTTGGCTAGGGAAGTTGAGGGAGTGGCCAGGTGATAACATGTTGGTATTGGTGGTCCTGAGGAAATTCAGGCTCTGTCTCAAACCTACTGTGACAAAACTGAGACGACTAGATATTTGAAAAACAAGATGGTTCTGGATCGCTACTTTCCAGCGACAGTGAAAGGGTTGGAAGGAATCACAATGTCCGCCGTTTGCAACTCACGACTGTGGCCTTCAATCGCTATGTGGGACAACGTCGTTAGCTATTTACAATGTCCTAGAAGCAGGGTATGGCCATTTGAGTTCAAGACGGCTTTTGCCGAAGTTAAACTCCTATGCAATATGACTTCACTGTCGTCGACCCGGTTTCGAAAACTGACTGATGATATTGTCCAAGACAAGCCAAGGGCCTAGCCTAAGGGTGAGGATGGCAACGCCATATATTTTCAAGCCCAAGAGTTTCCTGCAGAGGCTAGCAATGTCGTTCTGTAGCCGGAACGAGTGAGTTGAAGAAGTTGATGACGTCCATAAGCCTGGCTTACTTAAGGTCGCTGCAGTCACACCAGGGCCCTCGAGAAAAACCCACTTTTACGTTAACGACCGAACAAGCGGGCTCTGCCAAGTGAGCAAGGAATAATGGAAGAGAAGTTCATGAAGACAACACATTTCCTAACTGAATAGGTTGCCAGAGCGGACTCGAGGTGTCAAATCTCCCGTCAAAGTCGTAGCAAGGGAAAGTATCTCCGCCTCCCCCAGCCGACGTAGATAAACCCCTCGACGCTATATCAGGCTTCATCATAGATTTACCCACTGTCCGTAAGTCTCAAGGCTGTCATAAAATCTCGCTTTCTCCACAGAAGTTTTATCCATACCTGAATATTCATTTTCAACATCTTCGTACGACCACACGAGGCGAATAATCCTGGGTTTTCCGGGCGAAGTTTACTACGGAGCAAACCTTGCCCGTTCTGCCTTCTCGGCGGCCTGCTCAAAGGTGGCAGCTAGGGCGTTGGTTGTTTCTGTGGTGGTGCTCATAGAGTTGGGTTTGGATCAGAGGTCGAGAGACTTGGGTCGCATGCCCTAGTTATAGCTATTTGGATTGTTGGGTTCAGCGGAGAACGATTAACCAAGAAAGCTGAGGGAACCCTATCAACTCGTCAATTTAGCTGGTAGTTAAGGATCCTCGTCGCGTGTCTCATCATTCTCGCCTGTCGCATGGCCCTCCTCGTACGAAGCTCATGGGGTGCAGTGTCTAGGGACATAACCGGGTCTGACCTGGTTATTTTCAGTGCTAAATGCGCCAAATTATAGGGAACTTGTCGTGATTGAGTTGATTGGACCAAAATGTAACTCGACTTTTACTCTGCCTGTAATTCACCTGTATGTTCCCGTCGAATTGGAGGTACCTTTACTTCCATGATTTGCTCAGCTAAAAAAAGACCATGACCTGGAATTAACCTGAAGGAGCGCTCAAATATAACCAGAGTCGGCCCAAGGCCAAGCAGCGACTTGTCTAGTACGACATGTCCGTCGTTCAGGAAAGCATTTCGACCGCACCGTGATAATGAGATGGTAGCTGAATGCTGGGCTTCCAGTGGCATGGTGTTGCACGTCCCGGCAGTCTTTTAAAGTAACTATTACACCGTATTTCGCGTTAGCTCATGCTGTACGGGGATGTAGCGACGACACTATGATCGCCTGGGCAAGATGACCTTCGACGTCGGAGCATGGAAGTGAGCCCAAGACTGTTGGATCAGAGAACTCAGACGGAGCGCCACATAGCACATATCAAAATCGAGTCGCCATGTGTCCTCGGATTCATTCCTGCATCCTGAATCTTGATGTATCTTCCCATCCCAAGCCTCAACATCGACTGCTAAGCCGCAGAAGCAGAACCACGCCGGTCTTTGCAGTAGCCATCCCGTGATTCTCATATTTTGTCTCTAGAGACGCTTTTTTCTTAGATCTAACATCCGGATGCAAACTAAGCCGCCCACCCCCAGTGTCGAGTATGTGTTGTCGGGGGTTGTAGTGTCAGGGTTGATGTATGCGAATTTGGGGAAATCGGAGTAGGTAACCCCGGATTGGCCGAGATGGAAAGCAAGAAACTTTGGTAGAAGCTGACTCCAGGCGTAGCTTCGTTACAAAAGTGACTCTGGTTACTATGATTGGGATGTTGGCGATTCTCTAGCAACTTGCGTGAGACATGGAGATACGCAAAGACAATAGAATTGCTAGACACGCCGCTGAGAAGGCGAAGAAGGGCAGGATAACGGCCAGAAAGAGCTCAGCTAAGAGTGAGTGTAGTAAGGGCAAAGTTGGCGAAGTTGAAAGGCATCTAGAGATGTCCAAGGACAAAGACCATCCATTGTCGCATTACATATTTCTCCTCCGCCATCAAAGGCGATCTAACTCTGATGCCCGGTTAACGCCATGGGACTAAAAGACTTCCCGAGTCCATAGGGCCCATTTACCGGACGCATCTGCCCTTTAGTAGGACGAGGCGGTAAGGGGCTGCTGTTGGGCACCGTATTAAGTAAGGGCATCACCAGTTGCTTGCCTTATCAGACGTAGAGGTCCTCCGCCTCAACTGGAGACTGATGCAAGTTTTCCCGCAGCCAATCATTTTGACGGGCCTTGTGGAAGGGCTGCTGGATCCTCTGAAAATGACATGTTCACACAGACGTCACGATACGCCGGCGAGCTTGAATTGCCCCAACAAGTGATCATTGTTCTAACCTAGGGCATCTGGATCCTGCTTCTGTTGACCCTGAACTATTTTCTAGCTAGTCGAGTTATTCTAGGTTCTCCCCTTTCCAACCTCTCTGCTTCCAACCTGCGGATTTGCACCAATGGCGTATTAGCAATGTTGACGATTTTGACCATTGCAGTGACCTAATTGGTTCGGTGTCAATTACATTGCAATCCCCTTAAATGACTCAAGGCAACTAGCCGTACTGACAGGGGGGTCTAATCCAATAAGACTGCGAGAAATAAAGGGTACTTAATCTACCACTCAATTTAGCCTATAATAGAAGTACTAATAATCCTTAATAGTATAAATCGTAATATCACACTTATTACACCTGTATGGCAATTTATGTGGCTTCTACCCCTAGGGCTATGGTAGTTAATTGAGGCGGCTGCTACCAATACTAGCTTCTTATAGGCCTCCTTAATGCCTCTTATTAGTATAATAAAAGCCCTAATAGCTGTGGCATAGGGAGGTTTTCCCTTGAAAGATATAATTATGCTATGCTAGCGGCGTAAATATATCTCTTAATTAATAACGCTGCTTACCTCTGCCTGTCGCTTTATAGTATTTAATGAGATTATTAATAAGGCACTACTACTAGCTATGTTAATCTTCGTAGGCCTTTTAACTGACCTCTCCTTACTATTAGATTAGATAGCTATTTACTAGGGCTATTTTAAGGAGATAGCCCTACGCGATACCTCTCTAAGCTCCCTTATATATGTAATAATTATAGTAAAAAGGTGCCCTTAATTAATTACCGATATTAATAGCGTTTATATGATTATTATAATCTATAGTAAAGGACAGGATATAAGCTATTAATACTAAATCTATACTAAAAAAACGCTATATTTACTATGCTTAGGCACGTATTATTATTAGCCGCTTGTAAATATATGCCTTAAACTTGATACTAGTATATATAATTAAAAGGAAGAGCATAAAGGCATTATCCTTTTACGCGATTTAATTAACCTAGGTAGAAAAAGCTAAAATTAGTAAGAGAAACACAACTAAAAGGGAGCTAAGGCTACCTAACCTAATTATCTACTATGGGATAAGCTACGTAGTTACCCTAATTCTACAGAAGGTACCCACCATTATCCTATTACTTATAGGTAACAAGCTTCTTATAGATGCCGCAGTTAACCCTACAGGTACCTATAGCGGCGTAATTACAATCTCAAAAGACTTAGAAGAGGCTAGGGGAGGAAAAGAGGTTATCTATAAAGACGTAATAGATAGCAGGAGGTAGTAGCTTTACTAGGGTAACTACTACGGCCTATATTAAATTAACGTAATAATTATCTTCTTCTAGGTTAGCCTCTTAACCGCGAGGGCCCTTACGCTTATGCTTATGAGGGTAAGGAAGCCGCGAAGAAGCTACCTATAAAGGCGCTACTTCTACTTAAGATATACCTGCAGTATACTCACGAGAGTAGGGAAGTTATATAGAAGCTACTTATAAAGAGGTAGAAGCTATTACTTATAAGGCCTATAAGGAGGTAGGAGGAGGGCTTAGGCTAGGGCGAGGAATACGGCTAGGGCGAGGAAGAAGACAATAAAGAGGGCGAGGAGGCTATAAAGAAGCTACTTCTTGAGTAGGTTATGCGGCAAGAAGGCAGCAAAGAGGCTTACGGCGGCGAGGAAGTTGCGAAGGTGGTTATAAGGAAGAAGAAGCTGCTACTATTGCTATTTCTGCTTGTGCAGAAGAAGAAGAAGCTGCTGCCGCTTGAGAAGCCTATGATCTTACTGCTAGCCTATAGATAGCATTAAGAACATAAAATAGCTAGCGGAGGAAGTAACCTTGATTTGCTATGGGCCATGCTTTGAACCCTATAGGGTCAGGCTTTGAGTTAATTATAATAGTTAAATTTGACCTTCCTATAAAGGTGATAATATACTTATTGATAGCGATGAAAGTACCTGGGGTCCACGCGGCGATATAGGTATCTTAGAGTGCCTTAGAGAACTTATTAACCTTTTAATAGTTTAGTTTAGGGCTTATACGATCAATAGAAGACTTAGCATAGATATAAAGGCGCCGAAAGATCATTATGAAGCGGTTGAACAGTATAATTTAGCCTACGTGATACTTAGGGATTAAGTTATCCTGTGACGGTTGGGGATCCAACTGTGTAAACCTAACCGGATTGGGTTTATGTTGGCAGAAGTACAGGGTGATCTCTGAGCGTAGCGAAGAAGTCACGTCTCTTGATAGACAAGTAATG